>JAJMKP010000036.1:0-79522 GCA_030569295.1 Taiozyma yuanshanica | reverse complement strand
TTGGAAGAAACCATCTTTGTGGTTCAAGTTTTCAATATAAGCACCGGCAATCGCAAGAAGAGTGCCAGCAATGGAAAGCACAGCACTCATGATGTTACCCTTTCTCACAAATGGCTGATCTTGGGTTGGGAAGGCAAAAATTGGAACAAAAGCACCAAAAGCATAAGTCACAGCATTCATCACAGCACCAACAAATGCTCTCTTAGCTGGTTCACCTAGAGTAGCTTCGTTGACCCATGTCCATGCTTGAGCTCCATTTGCATAGACCCCGATCAAATAGTATAACACCCAACGAGAGGCCTTATGCTCAGGATGAACTGGAACAGCTATCAAAGCGATACAAATGATGAACATAAAGAAACAGTTGAAAGCAATGATGACCCATCTCTTACCTTTCAAAATACCGTCAGATAGAATACCTGTAATGACAGTGCAGACAATAGTAATTGCATAAACTGGAGCAGAATAGTTATTGATCTGGGAGACAGAAAATTCTGTATGTTTCTTTGTGTTGTAAGATTTGAACCAAAAGATCAATGAACTTGATGGCTGACCAGCTAAACTTTCTATAACAAAAGTTATAGTAAAATAATAGATGTGCCAGGTGTTCAACCACCCCCAGATTTGCTGTCTAGTGAAAGAAGCATAGATTTTGGCCTCAACAGGAACTCTTTTCCTAGCCAACTTTATTTCTTTCTCGCTGAAAATCCAATTAGGCTTTTGAGTTCTTGGAATATCTGGCAAAAGATTCCATACCGCTAAAGCAAGTGGCAGTGAGATTATACCATCAATTATGAACAACCATCTCCATCCAGATCTACCATGTACGCCATTCAATCCTTCATATGCGGCAGATTGTAGGAAAGAACTGATCAAAGGACCGGTAGACGTGTTGAACTGAATAATGGACATTCTCTTTGAAAGCTCTCTCTTGGTATACCAAGAACTGGTGATATACATTATACCAGGGAAGTGGCCAGCTTCGAATAAACCAACAAAAAATCTTATAGCATAAATAGAAGCTGGTGTTGAAAAGGAGGCAGAACAGAAAGTTAAAATGGACCATGCAACCTCAATGAAAGCAATATAATAATGAGGTTTAGAAATCTTAGATAATAGCAGGTTTGATGGGATCTGTCCAATAGCATATCCAATAGACCAACATGCATTTGCATAGTTCAGTTCATTACCGTATAAGCTCAGCTCTTCCTTCATTCCTGAAACAAAGGCATTGTTGATATTTTTTTGGTCAAGGTACCGCAAGAAGACCCCTGACCCACCAATAAACATCAATAAGATGTCCAACTTGAACAGGAACCATTTTTCTTCTTTCGGCTTATCCCATGAGTCCCATATTCTACCTTTCCAGGTATGTGGTAATGTCTCATAGTAGACTTCAGACTCTTCAGTATCAACAGTGTGCTGGGAACTCACTTCTAGGATCTTTTCTGACATCTGAAAGGCTCTCTGATATGAGAGAAAACAATTTCACTAGCTTGTCTAGCTTGACATGTTATATATCAAAAAGTGAGGCTCGAAGATAATATTGACAGAAGACGTAGTAGCTGTGGATCGGGGTTGTACGATTGTATGATTCAATTTGTATAACTAGTTGTGTCATTGATAAAGACTGCGCTATCGGACAAATGAGGGAAGAGTAAAGAGTATCATTGGGACTGTTCTTAACGAGACCAAAACTGGGGTACTATTTGCTGTGTGCTATGTTAGAAGTATTATTCCAAAATTTTAGATGGAACCACAATTATTTTGCCCGTTAAATAAAAAAACAGCCCTTGACTGAAAAGATAAACCGTTGACGTCCCCAGGCTATCCTTTTGATTCAAACTTAAGGATCGACGCTATCACCATTCTCTATGCATTCTTCACTGCGTGTCTACTTTAGTTTATCGAAATGTTTGGATTATGTCAAGATATTACCCCAGGACCTATTTTGCAATTTCTTAGAACACTTTGTGGTGTATAGTACGTTCTAATCTATAGAAGAATCAAAGCTTCGTGCTTAGATAAGGGTCCAAAATTGTTCGGCGTTACCGTATTATTACTAAAATATTATGGCTGACCTACCATTATCCTGACAGATCTGCCTGTTTTGGAATAAATGATCCGCTTATCTTGAAGCCATAATATTTGGGGCTTGCAGGCTTCGTAGTCATTCGTATTAAATAGTTTATTACAGTTTACTTGTATGACAAATTCGACTAGGTGACTACTAATAAAAGCTACCGCTCTTGAGCCACAGGCTCATTTGAAGCTCCACGTGTGACTACGACTCATATGCTACAGATAATAGATCTGTTTATCACCTGTCATCAGATTTCGACTGTTCCATGCATCTAATTGTATATCCTCTACTTCTCATTTTCCTTTTTTTACTGAGTTGATCCAACGCTTAGTTACATCCGCACCTCATCAGCGTTATTGCTTGAAGTATAACTCGCTTTTCTTCTGTAGACAGCATAAACAGCTTCAGAAACTTCAACACCTCTTTCCCATAAAGGATCCTCAATATACTCCACGTCACCTTTCGGACTCAAATAATTTATTTTCTTATAGTCTGAGCTTTTCCAGCCTTCAACGTCATCCAAGTTTAGAAAATCTAAATAAGGGGAAATAAACCTTTTGGCGACCTCAACTTCTTGGGGTAAGTACTCCTCAACTTTGTAGTTCCACAATGAAAAGTCCAAGGCGTGAATAACTTTTAGTTCTGGGGCAACAGATTTGTCATTAAATTTAGCTCTCCAAGCTATCCTATATCTGAAAAGGTCTTTTTGGGGAAAACCGAACTGAATAATCTTATTGATGAAGCCTCTTTCTGAAGCATAAATTTGACCGTCAGCAGTTATATCACCAAAAACGATCCGCAATTCTTCTTTGAAGTCTAGAGATGATGGATTTAGTTTATCGATTGGATAAACTTTTAATAATGACTCAACGACGTCAGCAGGGTAGTAGTTTTGTACTTGTATCTTCAAGTCATCGATCGTTTTCGGAGTGTTTAATATGGAATACTTCCATGGTTCATTGTCAGTTTCACCTATGATGAGTCTAATGTTTCTTGTGATCAACTTCTTGGCAAATTCACCATTATCTAAATCTTTAATTAAGCCATCACCAACAAAATAACCATCCGTAACAGCTCTAAATGTGTGCAAAGTAAGACTAGGAATGAAATCTTCAAATTCTGTAGATGAAATGGCCCTCAACTTTTCAAGTTTCTCCGCTGCTGATAGCGATGAGCTGATACCTAATTTAGCAACAACTTCATCAAACTGTTCTTGAGTTTCATCGACGGATTTAGGTTGAACATAAACTTGGTTAGAATGGAAAACAGCTTGCTTGATGATCTTTTTAGCTTCTGGGTGATATAATTCATATGCTAATTGGAAGAATGTTGAATAAGCGCCTGCGGAGATACCACCTATGGTGATTGCTTGAGGGTTCCCATTGAAATGTTCAATGTGATTGTAAACCCATTCAAGACCCATTCTCTGATCCCAGAATCCAAAGTTGGAAGTCTTTGGGTCTTCTTCTTGCAACTCCTTTGAAGATAAGAATCCAAAGATATTTAGTCTGTAGCCAACGGTAACTAAAATGAACTTCTTCTTAAAATCTGAGTTGAACTCAGCAGTATCCAAGAATTTATGATTAGCAGAGTTATACTGTAACCAACCACCGTGATAGTAAACAAGTACTGGCCAACCAGCTATTGGTTTATCAGTGTTATCTGCAGGAACAAATATATTCAGATATTGGACGTTTTCTTGAGAAGGTGATTTAGTGTAGTTGAACAAAGGGTTAGCAACAGAGGGTTGTGGACATTTCAAACCGACGTTACCATAATCGCCGGTGTAATCGAAATCAGCAGGGAGAGGACGAGGAAGGGTCCATCTTTCGGAATCTTTGATTGGCAGAGCATAAGGGACTTGAGCAAACCTGTGAGTTGAAGATTTGCCAGTTGTGGCTGACTTGAAGGTATAACCAGTCAATTCACCTTGTCCTGGAATTTCAACCTTGAAAGGTTTTTGATCTGTAATATCTGCCAGCAAGCTCATTCTGGAAAGCTTAATGTCTGAGGTTTATAATGCCAAAAGTTTTTGATTAAATTTAATTAATATTTTAAATAAATTATCCAAATTAAAGACAAGGCACTCAGAGAAAGTCTTTTGGTTTTGTTCTTTCCGAGACCTCAAATGAATTCCGCATGGATCTTACAAACACCGCTATTGGTATAATAACCTCTATTCACCGTAATACTTTCTATTTATCATACATGATACATACTTCGTGATGGGCAGATAGTCAAACTATATATTCGAATCTCATAAGATAGAGAACAAGGGCGATGCTATATAGGGTCGATACTGGCAACCTCTTACTGTAATTATCGCTTTATTTATCCAAACTGGTCTGGTATTGGATGTAATATTCCAAATCTTCTATATTTTAACATGTCTAATGTAAAATAGGTTAATCAAGATAGTTTTATTCATGATGTGTAAGAGAATATGCTTCTGACCTATTTCTAAATGCACTGATATCTGAACCAACTCGGGCACCACAGACACCCTTAGTTGGCAGCTTTTCTATCCGAAATTTCGGTCCGCTACATATCCGATAGATAAGATCATTGGGGATTATGTGCCACTTGCAAGGAATCAATAATAATAGTTTATTATCATATCTATCCAACGAAAAAGAGTTATACTCAGCGGACATCATCCCGATGTTTGAAGGGTGCAGAATTTTAAGAGCTTATGGGTATATACACCTGTAGGTCAACTGGCTCAAGTCAAGAAAACATGGTTATGATTAATCATCCTTTTAGCTATGTTTTAACTTTTATACATGATGGATAAAACATGCATCGGTTTTGCTGCCATCAAAAAGATTATGATTTGAAAGTTCAGACGTATTCGTTGACAACATCTTGCTTTTGCTTAGGATAGTTTTGTGCTGCTCCATTCTCCTCACATGCTTTGCAAAAACTTTAACAACTGGCTTGCTGGTTGGCACATGCTTTACTGGCCTGGGTCTCATCCCATGTTTGGTAACCATGACAAAGACTTATTCCACGTCTGCGTCATTGAAAACTCTGCGTATTCGAATCATTCGTCTCGCCAATAACAAAATCCGAACGTCTCTTCACTTTGTTTCATCAGTTTGAAATCATTTAGTTATAAAACTCTAGATTCCCTATGGAAGAAAGGTCCATTGGCTGCTGTCGGGTTGGCTGCGTTATGTTCTTGACCTCCAATTTCCACTTTAGAATTCTTCCTAGGATGTTGCTGGTTGACATTTATTTAATAATTGCTCTTATGGGTAGTTCCATGTTGCCCTTTTCCTTAAACAATCTGCTTTGACGGGATATTAGTTGTGTGGTTCATATCTAATTGGTATAGTTATTGTTTCTTCATCTGTTACATCAAAATACAGGTCTACTGAGAAGTTAGCCCCCAATGCTATCACTTTGATTGCGTACTCTGTTGATAGTATTATTGTCAACAGACCCTCTGTGCCCAGGATTCTCCACCTTGCCACCCAGTTAAAACTGCTGTTGTTGCCTGTTACAGATTATCAATCTTTGTGGTCGCGTAGATCGCTTTTTTGAATGTCAAATTCAAAGCTGATACGGCTGATGATTATACTGTTGTTAATAACCAGGAGTTCGTTGACTTGACTGCCTTTGAGAATCAGAATTCAGACATGCCTATTATACTATGGTGCTCGCCGACTTGTCGCTTCTCGTGTCAACTGAGCTAAAACAGTAGTCGCGTTACAAAAAGAGCTAAGAATGAACTTTATTTAGTTCAAAACCGCATTTTGAATAGCCTACTGACAGAAAGTAATGAACGTTTCTATATTTGTAATTATTGTCTATACCGCCACAGCATTATTAGTAGCAATAACTCATAAGTTGGGAATATCGATAGTTTTTGAGTAGAAGGAAAGAGAAACACGAGACTTCAATACACTAAGCGGAATTTTGTTATAAGGTTTTTACCAGTTTCGGTGTAGTGTAATTGGTGCAGACAGTTCTCTTGCTAGCTGAATTAATTTAAAGCCCGATAACTGTATTTTAAAAACCTAATAACTTCGGCTAATTCATTGATAGTCAACAAAACAAATTGAGCACTAATCATATTATTTTAGGATCAATTACGTTGGAGCTTCATATTTAGCGTATGATTCAAGTAAAACAACCCACTGCAGTTTATATGTAACGCTTGAAAATCAAACAAAATTAATCATGACCCCGACTCATAAAGTTTTGAATGATGACATCATTCATGATTAAAGTGATTAAATGTTGTACGATGATATCTACTGAACCAGTTTTACTTTTATCTAGATTCTGCAGGCAGACTGTCGGATATTCTTCTTGCATAACGTCTCAACTCCAGTTCGAAATATGCTACAAAATGCAGTAGAGGCTGGGACATAAATCCTAATTATGTATTCTAGAAGAGAAAACCAACTTTAAAGCCAAAATATTAAAGTGAAATAAAATATATAATCTCATTCTAATTCATTATACCAATTTTCCAAAAAGATGATAGAAAGATTGTGAATAGCATGTCATTCGATTAAAAAAAGATGAATCTTAGTAATACCTACCTCATCCTTTTTCGAGTATCTGATCATGAGGTTCTGGTTTGCTTTAGTGATATAATGAAGTTTAGTTCAAGAAGACAGATGAAAATATATTGTTACTAATTTGCTACACGAGACTACAAAATCTTCATATCGGGGTGGAATTAATACTAGCTTAAGTAGCTACCGCCTGACGGAGTAACATCTCTGAATATAAAATGAAGGTTTTAATTCACCTAATGCTTTCTGATAGTATCCCTATTGTGGTTGGGCTGTTCTCCGCAGGATCAACCAAGACAAATCCCTAGATATCATGACCTATTTAAATTTAAGTTTAAGCTCTTTAATAATTTCTTTTTCCCTGTTTTATGTTTCTTTCTCCGCCGCACATAGTTATCCGCTATAATATTTAGTGCGTTGGGAAAGATCATATATAATTAAGCAGAAGTTTCCGTTACACAGTGGAGAAATGACTCAGGTATTTAGAAAATTGCAATTTGTCAAAGGTATATTATAATGAGTACTGATATCAATTGTTTTAAGGATATCGAAGCAGTCCCTTTCAGCGCTCCGAAAGAGAATAGAGATGGGAGGAAGGGCGAAACAGATCGCCGCGTTACCCAAATAAGCACTTCAGATACAAGTGGGTACGATGAAGCCTTCAAATTAGCACAGGAATTGGAAGGAATAGCTATTGACTATTCAAAAGAATCCAAGCTGAGGAGGAAAATAGACCTTATCATTTTACCTGTTTTCGCTATTCTATTCATGGTTCAATTTATGGATAAAACTTGCATAGGCTTTACTGCCATTATGGGAATACAAGAAGATTATAACATGAGAGGCCAAATGTATCCATGGTTGACTTCCTCATTCTACCTAGGTTACCTGTGTGGAGCTCCTCTATCGGCCATTTTGATGCAACGTTTCCCTCCAGTCTATATCAGTGGAATATGTATAATAACTTGGGGCGTTATACAATGTTTGATGGCCACCCCTACTAATTATGGACCATTATGCTTGTTAAGAACATTATTGGGTATTTTCGAATCTATCATTGCACCTATATTTGTCATAATGTTGAACCATTACTATAAGAGCAGCGAACACTTTGGTCGAATGGCGTTCTTTTATGGGTTCAATGGATTTGGAACGGTAGTCCTATCTGGTATAGCTGCTGGTGTTTATAAATACCAAGGTGAATATTCAATGAAGGGTTATAAGGTTCTATTTGTTACTCTGGGTGTATGGACGATAGCGTGGGGTCTTCTCATATTGCTTATTATTCCAAATACTCCAGCAACTGCTAAATTTCTTAGTCAGGAAGAAAAAGCGTTATTACTTTATAGAATCAGAGAAAATCAGCAAGGTTTTGGGACACCAACGTTCAAGAAAGGCCAACTGTTGGAATGTTTCAAAGATGTTAGAACCTGGATTTATTTCTTTATTGCAGTTGCAGTTGCCATCCCAAATGGTGGTATTTCATCATTTAGTGTTATAATTTTAAAGTCTTTTGGATATAGCACTTTTCACTCACTTTTAATGAAAGCACCTTTGGGAGCTGTGTCCATGATATGTCTTTGTGGGATGCCCCTACTGTCAAAGGTTGTTAAATCGAGATTATTGCTCGCTGGACTATATATGGCTGTTGTGATCACTGGTTCATCCATGTTGGCTTTTGCAAGCAAAAAGCCGGCTTTAGCAGGGTTTTGGCTATGTGGAGCAGCACCAATTGGTATAATAACAGTCTCATCATGTGTGGTCTCAAACACTGCTGGTTATACAAAGAAGCTAGCTGCAAATGCTGTTTCACTGGCTGGTTATTCTGCAGGCAACATAATAGGGCCACAGACGTTCAGAGAGAATGATGCACCAAACTATCATCCAGCAAAAGCTGCTATCGTCGGTTGCTATTCTTTTGCTGCGGTTCTTACCGCTGTTATGGCATTCGTTAACATTCATGAGAATAAGAGGAGAGATAGAATAAAGGAAGCTCTAGGGGACTCGTACCAACCGCCAATGAGGTACCATGAATTCTTGGATATAACGGATTTTGAGAACCCTGAATTTAGATACTCCTACTAGATGTTATCAGATCAACACTAATAGCTCTATATTGATTCACCTGGCTTAGCCTGGGGGAACTTGTAGTACATATTTTCGATCGCTCTGTTGTTGTAAAAGTCTTATGTGTTGTGGCCACGCTCTTGTCTCTGGTGCCTGGGGGATAGGCTGAGAGGGACCCCATTTCGAGATTTTCTCACTTCCTATCGGGACGTGGACTAATAAAAAAGTCAGTCCATCGATGCTCAGGGTATGAGACGTAGAGTTGATAGTGATTGAGGTGACCATGCCATGTTTTGTCCAGCTTTTTCAATCACCGGAAAAGAAACCGATGCATTGTCGTAACTACTCTCCAGGGCATTGACAGCGGTTAATAATGAAGCGATGGATCTCCATCTTGTAGCTAATCCGATTATAAGACTGATAATTCTTTTATGTGATAGCGGAGTGCGGATTATTTCTGTCAAAACTGTCCGTGTCAACTGTAGCATTGATGCTGATGTAATCAACTTTGTAGAAATCCCAAATCACCAAAAAGCTAAATAAAGGGAAACGAGGATTGTTAAAATGGTTTTGAATCCCACAAATCAAAGAACAGCAAAGATCACGAAAAAGTGACCATGATCACTACTTCGATCCAGGGGACTAAGAAACTTAAGAGAAAGAGCGCAATTACTTCGATTCAGCAAACTGAGAAACTCAAGAGAAAGAGAGCAAATTATAGTAGAAATGGCTGTGGAGAATGTAAGAGAATGAAGGTGAAGGTATGTCTTTCGAGCCTTTTTTTACATACTTGTATGCTAATTTTCTAATCTAGTGTGATGAGGGTAAACCAAGCTGTGGTCGCTGTCAAAGAAGATCAAAATCATGCGAATACAGAGATTCCCCTGTTGTACGTAAGAGAGCTCGTAAAGTGTATTCAAGAAGCAGCCCGCTTGAAATAGTTGATCATGACATGTTTTTAAAAATCGATGAAATCTTGTCTTTACAGGAACAGATAACAGAACCTGTTGTTTCCCTTTCCCCATTTGAAGATCCTGAACTGTTATCAAATGTCAGTCCTGAGGTTCTTGCAAACTTGAAGCCTTATGGAGAAAATACATCAAATACTCAATTAACCAAAGAAAGATTGTTGACAGAAGACATCATTTACAAGCTTCCTAAGAATTTCTTTCAGAATTTTAAGCAAGCATCACACAAAGCATACTTTGATGCCTTCTATGACGAATTCTCATGTGTCCTCTTACCTATTCTTCCTTCTTCTGGACATAATCCGATAAGGGATATATTGACTTTATACTCAATGAGAAGGGACTATCTTTATTTTGCAATCTTAGCATCTGGGGCTAGAATGTCATACAGGAAGACCCGACTTGATAAAGATCAACAAAACTATTCAACATACATGCAAAAGACCAGTGATCTATTGAATGATTTCACTTTGATTAGAAATATCCAAGGTTTGACATACGACCAGGATTTAGTTCCCAAGACACTGGAACCATTACTGTTGACTATTCTGTTCTTAACATCAGATAATGCATCGAGTGTCAAACAAAGCTGGAGGGGTCATCTTAAAGGTGCCAAGGAATTATTACATAAAATCTTTGTGGAGAACTTGTTCCCGCATACTGATATCTTGATCTTTTGCAAAGCCTGGTTCACACAATTTGAGTTTTTAGCTGGCCTAACTGCTCCTTATGGTGGGACTTTAGATGAAGAATATGAGCGTCAGAAATTGATGTTCAATGGGGACACAAGGGATGAACTACAAGTTCTTCAAAAATTCGAATTGAGTGATTCCGATGGCTTCAGCTTTTTGTATGGTATATCATATGATTTAATTCCTCCATTACTTAAACTTGTGGCCAATATCAGAGTGTTGTTAAAAGGTGATGTTTTGGTATCTTCCACAGAGGTGCTTGGTCTCATATCTGAGTTTCATCTGAGAAGAAGAACTTTACCGACGGATAGCATTCGAGATATACACAACAACTTATACATCAATGCTGCTCATGTGACAATCCTAACAAATTTTTTAGATGTTGATAAGAATCAAGTCGTGGTGCAAGGCTTTGTCAGAGAGATTTTATCAGCATTAGAGGAGAACTTACATACGTCAGCAAAGCCTTATGAGTTGTTCTTCCAGCAGTGGCCTTTATTGACAGCTGGTTTAAATTGCGAAAGATCGGAAGACAAGTTTACGGTGGAAAAATTGTTCAGCTTATTAGCGAGTTTGGGTTCTGGATCTGCCAAGTCAGCTTTGGTTAAACTAAAGAAAGTTTGGAATAATGAGATAAGCGTTGATGAGGTTGACATCGTGACTTACTGATATTCCATAGGCTGAGAATATCAGTAAAGCTGATTTTGTGTATCATCAGATATGTAAATATTCCGACGCAATTTTTATTGCGAGATATATCGTCGGAAAATGCTTGATCTTTCAGGTTGAATAAGGCATGTCCTAGGATTATATGTGCTCAAATGCAGGCTATGATAATTGCACGATTAATTATCGGTAAAAAACCCTGTAAAAATAATCGGAATTGGATATCGAACATCGCAAATTAAATTCCGACAAAATTAAATTCCGACGAGTTGTATCGGAATTTTTGATAACGAGAATGTTGTCGACGTCCATGGCCTTATCTGCATAGACTACGACTACAAGGGGAAGAGTCATACACATGTAATCATTCGCAATTCTTCATCCATCATTGCATGGCCCAATTTTCGCCACTATCCGTTATGCTGCTGCTATTGTTTGGCTTTTCGTTTAATGTCCGGAGTTGTTATCAGTCGACGTTGATTCGCATAAACACATCTTATCGATTAATAACGTCGATGGACTTTATAACTAACTTTATATTTCACAAATTTAGTGAATGATGTGCGAATAGTGGTTTTGAAAGGTTAAAACTTTACTATACTTGAGGAATGGAAGCCGTCAAACATGTATTGAAGAGAATAGAGGTCCCACATGAGTCCGAACATGAACTTAGTGTGCTACAGAATCCAGATCTGGAACCTATGCCCCAAGAAAGAAGAACATGGGGATTCTGGTCATTTGCGGGCTACTGGGGTGTTTTGAATTTGTCCATTTGGACCTGGTCGGTTGGATCATCATTGTTGTCTTTGGGTCTTAATATTCAACATTCTATGGGTGTTGTTACTCTTGGAAACGTTTTGATTGTTCTATACTCTATTTTGAACGCTGGTCCAGGTCAGGTTTATCATATTGGTTATACAGTGTCACAGCGTTTTATTTTTGGCATATATGGGTCTGGTTTGGGTATTTTAATCAGAATCTTGATCTCAGTGGTTTATTATGGCTCACAAGCTTGGCTTGGTGGTCTATGCTTCGTTGTCATATTCTCCAGTTTTAGTGAGAACTACCTTAATATGGAAAATACATTCCCTGAATCTGTCAATATGACTACAAGAAATTTTATTGGATTTTTGGTGTTCCACATTGTGAGTATTCCTTTCTTCTTCATGAAACCGGAGAGAATGAACAGCTTTGTCAATATATCTTGCATCTGGACTTTAATAGCTATGGTTGCAATGTTTGCATATTTGGTACATATTAATGGTGGACCAGGTCCAATATTTCACGAGAAAGTCACCCTTAGCCCAAGTCAAACTGGTTGGATGTGGTTATACGGTATGACAACCTGGTATGGTGCTTTATCTCCAGATATTACCAACATTTCTGATTTTTCAAGATTCAGTTCCAGTAAAAAAAAGATGAATCTAGGTATATTCTCAGGTATTTTCTTTACTGAAATTGTTCCACTCGCTGGCTTGATTAGTGCAAGCTGTTGCCAACAGTTATACGGGACACAATACTGGCTACCAACAGATATCTGTCTTCAATGGATGCAGGATAATTACACTCCTGGAGTTAGAGCCGCATGTTTCTTCTTAGGTGTTGCCTTCCTATCTTCAGAATTATCATTGAACCTTATTAGCAATGGATTTGCAGGCGGGATGGATCTTGCTGGTGTTTTCCCAAAATATATCAATATCACTAGAGGTGCTATAATAACGGCTCTGTTATCATGGGTTGTTCAGCCATGGACATTTTATAACACATCATCCACTTTTATGACTGTCATGAGCTCTCTGGGTGTTATTGTAACTCCAATTATGGCCATTATTGTTTCTGATTTTGTTCTTGTTAGAAAACAAAGATTGCAATTAAACAGTTTATACACCATTTCCAAAGAAGGCAAGTTTTACTTCACATATGGTGTGAACTGGAGAGGCATGGGTGTCTTCTTGGTCACAGTGGCACCAGGTATTCCTGGAATAGCGCAGTTAGCTACGCCTGACTCCGTGAAGTTGAGTGGCTCAATCGTGAATTTCTTTTATGGCTCTATCGTGTTTTCCTTCGTCATTCCATTGGTTTTATACTATGTTGTGTCGGTCTACATATTCCCAATAAAAGATGTGGATATATACGACTCAGAGGATATTTTCGGTGCTTTTACTGAAGAAGAATGCATAAAGCTGAACATGGTTCCTCATGATGGTGTTATTCAAGAGATCATTGTCCTTCAAGATCTGGGCAAGGAAACTGGAACTACCAGTGGCTCGTTAAATAACGGCGAAACTTCCTCAATGAAGAAGATTCATTTGGATGTTGCTTAGTGTTACCATGTGGTTTTTTAGATGCATATGTTCATTTATTTCGATGCGAAAGGTTGATTTTTATGGTTATTTATTGACGTAGCCAAGTAAGCATTTCTATAAGCGCCTTTTTTTACTTCACTTCGATTAATCCTATCCTGTAACGAGAGCACTGATATTCTTATTCTCGACCGTGGAGAGTCTGATTAATTCATGGACTGAAAATACAGAAAGTTACTGATCTCATATAATTTCTCTATGTAGATCCTAGTTTTAATGAGAGTGTGTTCTGTCATCAGCATCCTTCAAGATTTGTTTCCAATTGGCGTGGAAAACGTAATAGGTCTCTGAGGTTGATAGGACCAAAATACCAGCACCTAATCCCAACCACAACCCAATAAGCTGCATATCCCTCCAGAAAGCTAGATAGAATGCTAATGGTAATGCAACAAAATAGTATGATAGTAAATTCAAGTTGGATCCAATGTATTGACGCCCCTGACCTCTCAAACAGCCAGCAGCTATGACATTAATGGTATCATACAATTGGTTCACTGATAGGATTCTTATAGCATTTGCAGCTAAATAAGCAACTGACTCGTCTTCTGTGAACCAGTGAACAATTATTTTTCTACCAAGGTACAGCGAAGAGCAGGTGATGCTCCCAATAACAAATGATAGCCCCATCGATACTTTCACAGCAATGCTAGAGTTGAAGATGGATTGGGAACCCACATGTGATGCAATTCTTGTTGACCCTGCGACACTGACACCAAATGGAATTTGAAACATCAACGTAGATATGGTCGAGACGATAGATTGTGCTGCTAATGTTTCAGTACCAAATCTGGCAGCTGAAAGAGTCAAGATTTCAAAAGCAAGAAACTCCGCTTCGATCATCACAACACCAGGAAGTGCCAACTTTGCCATTGGACGCCAGTGTTGGAAAGACTCTTTGATTTTCAAACCACCCCAACATTTCTTACCTTCAACAAATAGTACATAAAGCAGAAGTAAAACAGCCATGGTGGTAAAAGTGATAGCCGTAGCTAACGGTGCACCAGCATAACCAATACCAAAAGTGGGATTCCAGACCAACACGTAGTTTAAAATACCATTCAAGGGAGTACAGATGAACAAGACGTATTGACCAGCATGGAATATCCCTTGAGCCTGGAGAAATCTTTTACCAGTTTCAAACAAAATATACCCCGGAGAACCAAATGAAATAATCCTTAAATACAACTGTGCAAGGTCACAAAGCTCTTTATTTTCAACAAAGATATTCAGGACAAAACTTGAGCACCACCATAATATGTTGATTGGAATGGCGATGGCCAAAACCATTGCAGCTCCTCTTTGAAATTGAGTTCCTACCAAATGATATTTACCAGCGCCATAAGCCTGTGAGCAGAAAGTGTCCAGACAGGTAGCCATACCATTGAAAACAGCATTGCAAATGTTGAAGGTCATTGTAGCTAGTGAGACAGCTGCTAATTCAGTTTTCCCAATGTGACCAACAGAGAAAATTGACATTACCGTCAATGAGTATTGTAGAAAGAACGTGATAATCAACGGTCCTGAGCTCTTTCCAATGTGTGCTATTTCAGCGTCGAAAGTGGTTTCTTGCAAAAGACTCTCTTCTGAAGATGACTGTTCGGTGGAGCCGTAACCGTTCTCGACCTCTCGAGCGAGTAATTGGTGATGTGTTTTCAATAGATCAGACATTTCTCAGATGAAAGATGGTTATTGGGTTTCTCAGAAAGAAGAGAAGAATGAAAGTTTCACAAACAATGCAGAAAAGACATTTTTGTTTCAAAAGTGCCTTGCAATAAACAACTAAGGAAGTATTGCCAGTCAGATCTTTGATGCTTCGGAATTTGTATACCAGAATCGTCATCGGAATTTTCGAAATTGATAAGACAGATTTGCGATTTCAATTGCGATGAGATTCCGATGACTCGACAACACACATTGCGATTCCGATGTTTTTTACAGATCCGACATCAGCTAAGCAATAATATACAGAGTAAGCTTCAGATAACCAGACAAGCGGAGATGGCTATTCAAATTGCGATGCATTCTAGAAATTGCGACACTTCTTCATATTTCTGATGACTTGCTCGATTATAAAAACCTGGAGTAATCCTGCTGGTGGTTAAGCTGATTTCAAGGTGAACACTCATTTCAACATCCCAATGCTTCCAATTCATCTCTTACAAGCGCTAGCTTTAGCTTTGGTCGCACATTCTGCCCCTGCTCCAACTCCTGAAGGTCAGCGAATCCTTATTACGATCAACGAGGACTATCATGCAACCGCCCAATCTGTTGAGAAAGTTGAATCAAATAATGCCCAAGGCTCCTTCTTAGACCAATACTACGGTCCTATCCTGGATAATTTAGGTGTTGCTACTGTCAACGAAGTCAATGGACAACCAAAAAAATCTGCTCTACCGGTCACTGATCCTGTGTCATCCTTATTGGTTAGAGACAAATACGAGTATCCAGATAAGAACGATTTAAGAGATTTAAATGGTTCTGCCGTCCTTTACCGTGGTGGTGAATTTGGTGGTATCGACACTTTTGCTCACTTGCCATATGCTGAATGTTTCAATCCTGATACCTTTGATACTGAAAAGTATGATATTGCAATTATTGGTGCTCCTTTTGACTCCGGTGTTTCTTACAGACCAGGTACCCGTTTTGGTCCATCAGGTATCAGAGGTGGTTCAAGACGTTTAGCCTCTGCTTACTCAGTTTACGATGGTGTTGATCCATATGGATCTTGGGCAAAAATTGTTGACTGTGGTTCAGTCCCTGTAACTCCTCTTGATAATAGAATTGCCCTCGATCAACTATACCGTGGTGAAAGAGCTGTCGCACAACACAAAGTGTTCTCAGAGAAGAACAAATACACTGTTCCAAAAGTCTTCACTTTAGGTGGTGATCATACCATCACATTGCCAGCTTTAAGAGGTGCCTTCGAAAACTGGGGTCAAATCTCAGTGATCCATTTCGATTCCCATTTAGATACATGGGATCCTTACTATTTCGGAGGTAATATCACTGAATATCAATCTATTAACCATGGTACTTATCTACACTGGGCTCATGAAAAGGGTTTGTTACAACCAGATGCTAACATCCATGTTGCTATTCGTGGTCCATACCCAGGTCCAAAGGATGTTGAACATGATGAGAAATGTGGGTTTGACAGAATCTTAGCAAGAGACATTGATAAGATCGGAATGGAAGCAATCATCAGAAAGATCAAAGCTAGAGTTGGTGATAATCCAGTTTACATTTCTGTTGATGTTGATTCTATGGATCCATCCACTGCTCCTGCATCAGGTACTGTTGAACCAGGCGGTTGGACTTCCAGAGAACTATTGACAGTCCTAGATGGCTTAG
Organism: Taiozyma yuanshanica; assembly: GCA_030569295.1. Lineage (NCBI taxonomy): Eukaryota > Fungi > Ascomycota > Saccharomycetes > Phaffomycetales > Wickerhamomycetaceae > Taiozyma > Taiozyma yuanshanica. The sequence goes on along the minus strand of JAJMKP010000036.1, from coordinate 62,803 downwards.
AAGGCTTGAAGGTTATTGGTGGTGATGTTGTTGAAGTTTCTCCTCCATATGATACTGCTGATGAGATTACATCTATTGCAGCTGCACAAGTCGCTGACTCTATCATTACCTTAATGATGTTTGATTCTGAAAAGAAGGATTAGCGAACAGTCAATTACATCCTATACCAATGATGAACGACTTTTCCGTTCTTGCGACTTGGATAGGGGATTAATAACACTTATATGATTAAAATACTGATCGTAGTACTTGTTTCTACTTGTAGACTCAATTAGATTTTAATCCTAACTAATCATTCATTTTCTATTCTGGTATATAAATAATCTTCATTCATTTCTGGACTTTGCATCCTGTAGAATATTATCCCAGTCAACATTGAAAACATAATACAACATGGCTGACGATAATACCAGCAAACCAGCAGCAAGGCCGAGCCAGAGCCCAACAACTCCCAAATTCATTTTAAAGGCAAAATATGCGGAGAGAGGGATGGCAATGACGTAGTAGCAGAATAGGTTCAGGTTGGAACCAATATTTTGACGGCCTTGACCTCTTAAACAGCCTTGCGCCACAACACTAACAGTGTCTGTTAGTTGGTTGAATGATAGCACAGTGACTGCTCCTGATGCAATAGCTTTTACTTCAACATCACCTGTAAACCAACTGATAAACATCTCTTTACCGCAAAACAAAGAGACCGATAGTATGACTGATAGACAGAACGACAAATAGATAGTGACCTTAACAGCAATCTTTGAGCTATGAATAGATTGTGCACCAATATGAGTCGCGATCCTTGTCGAACTTGCAACACTTACAGCAAATGGGAACTGAAACATCATACTGGAAATTGTCGATGTCACTGATTGAGCAGCTAAACTTTCAGTGCCAAATCTAGCAGCAGCTAAAGTCAATACTTCAAAGGCAAAGTATTCGGCTTCAACCATTATGACCCCAGGGAGTGCTAGCTTAGCCATAGGGCCCCATTTTTTGAAGCTCTCTTTGATCTGTAAGCCGCTCCAACATTTCTTACCATCAATGAAAATGACATATAAAAGAAGTAATGTCGCCATCAAATTATATGTGATAGCAGTAGCAATTGGAGCTCCTAGATACCCGATACCGAATTTTGAACTCCAAACTAACGAATAATTCAGTATGGCATTCATTGGGACTACTATGAATAAGACATATTGAGCTGCATCAAATATACCCTGGGCTTGTAAAAATCTTTTACCTGTCTCAAACAAGATATAACCAGGAGATCCAAAAGATATCACTCTCAAATAACTTTGTGCAAGATCGCAGAGTTGGTGATCTGGTATAAACACTTTCAAAATGGTCCCTGAGCACCACCATATTATATTCACAGGAATCGCTATTGTCAGCACCATGGCAGCACCCCTTTGGAACTGAGTTCCGACTAAGTGATATTTGCCAGCACCATAAGCTTGAGAGCAAAAAGTATCCAGGGAAGTACTCATTCCATTGAAAATGCCATTACAGATGTTGAAAGTCATAGTCGCCAATGATACTGCTGCTAGTTCCGTCTTACCCAAATGACCTACTGAGAATATTGATACCACAGAAAGCGAAAATTGTAAAAAAAATGTGATAACCATTGGAATGGATGCTGCACCAATATACTGGAATTCTTTCGTGAAAGAAGTATCAATGAGATCACATACTGGAGAGTCTTCGGACGTGGTACCATACTCCACTTGAGACTCAACGGCCAGAAGTTTATTTATGTCGTTTCCAGATGTCATGATATAATTTTTAATGCTTTAATTGATTATCTGTCTTTTTTCTTCTTATTCTGTTTCTATCTATGGTGTTGTTCCAATTAGATACATGAGGCTATCTTTCTTGAGACTCACTTCAATGATGTCTCATCGCTGTATTAATTTTGTGAATCGAGTCACAATTCGGTTTTCGGCTATTTTCAGCATTTTTCCGATCCATCACGAAAGAATCTCGCAAATAACTAAGTGAAAGCCGATATAGTCGTTGTCCTGGTAACGCTCGATAACCTGTCAGAAATATTATTTATTAGCTATGTGACTCCAACCAAAGAGAGATCAATTCACTAGATTATATGCCGAAACAGCATTACCATAGACCTTAGAGCTCAATCCAAGTTCATTAATCAACTGGTTGGAGACTATTTGCCATTTCCTCCAGGCATTCCCCCTTTCGATTCTGCAAACTGGCCAATTACTACCCCAGATTATACGATCTTCTCCGAAATAATCAACAAACAACTTGAGCCATGGTTTAACAAGTTGAGCTACGACATTTGGATCCCCTTCTTTAATCTCATCTGGTAGCTCAGAAAAGGCACCGCTAAGTTTAATGTAGTACTTGTTCCTCGTTGTTAACGATATGGCTTTCCATATTTCATGAATCCTTTTAAACTCATCTTCTCTGATAAAAAAGTTCGGTTTTGTTAAGTGATTAACAATGACCGTGACGCCATTGGTAGCTTTATCAACCTTATACCATTCCTCAAGCTGCCATAGTCCACCAGAGTGCATATCGATTCCTAGATCGAACGTATAATTATTCTCGCCGAGCCAATGAAATCCCTCAATGAAGTCATCTTTCAACATAACTCCGGGTGGTTTATCTTGTAGAAGATATCTGAATCCAACAATTTTTTCAAATGCTTCATCTGTACCCGATTCTCGTAGCTCTTGAATATATTTCTTTAAACCATGCTGTCCTAATGGGACCGGGGCCCAAGGAACAATACCGCGTATATATTGACCATTTGCAAAACCTTCACCTTCAGCCTGCACGCCATTAATGACACGATCTATCATCAAGTATTCCTCAATTGCCATATCCCATCGCTTCTCTTGGATGTCAGTATTGAAATCAGCCTCAATGACAATAACACCCTCTGAATCTGTCACTTCTAGAAACTCATCCAACCTGTTGTTTCCATAAAGTGAACTGTCCTTGGTCATCCATCTTATCTGGTGTAACTGTCTCTTCCCGAAAATGTGAATGTGAGAGTCAATTACACGAGGCTCGCCCATTTCTGTTAAAACTCCTGTGTTTTGGAGTCAGAGTTGCTATCGGACTTCCATGAGGGCTTCATTTAATTTCGAAAGCTGTTTCCCAACCAACCGCAAAATCATCGACCCGGGTAAAAAAAAAAATCTGGAGAAGCGCATAAAGCTGCTGTGTTAGCCTGCCGAATGTCATTTTTGAAGCATGTAAGGCTAACTCAAAGATATTTCTGCTAGAAGGGAGACTACCTCCATAACCAGCGGGTTCCAGCAGGGGGACTGGCAAGGCCATTGCCATTGATTTCCGTAAGAAAGGTGCAACGTGTAGTTAGTCTGCACTACATTACCGTAAAAGAATCATTCATAGAATCTAAAGAGAAAGATCAGTCCTGGTGAAGTTTCACATTGTACGCTGGTCGGTCTAGTTCCAGGTAATTGTGAACAAAGAGGGTCATTTATGGGAAATGATTTGGAGAGGCTTATCTCAGTAGGGCACCTTTAGATCAAGGTATAACTGATGAAGAATGGGCAACTGTGACATCTGATACTAAAGAAAGTCAAAAAATCGATTAAAAAATACTAAGTATGTCTATTTATTTCATTACCAAAATGCTCTTATACATCAACCTTCTTTTTGTGTTGAGCCAGCAAATAATCTCTGAATAAACATAGTAGGAGACAAAAGACACATATTAAAGTGGCAATGATTTGAGCATCTCTGATTGAAGTTTCATAAGATTTGGCAACAATTTTTTTCAATTCAGGTTCCAAAGTTCTTATATAACTCAAGGATCTAATAACTTTATCTATAATCTCATTAATTCGATCTTCTGAAAGGTCTAACCCTGAATGTTCAAAGTTCAGTACCAATTTCCACTTTAAAATACTCTGAATGATGGTAGAGATCAAAGCAACACCCCAAACTTGACCAATAGCTCTGAATAGATATAGTGTCGAAGTAGAACTAGCTTGCATATTCTTTGGAAAGGCAAAGACGAAGGTGAAAAGTAAAGCTGGATTCGACATACCTAATCCTGTATTTGCAGGAATCAATAAAAGATTCAAAAATTGCTCTGGGAACTTCTTAGAAATCAATAGCGCTAAAGAATTACCCAAGAGAAGAAGAAAGACACCACCGTGGACAAGATAGTTCAAGTTTCTAACATCTTTGTTCATATAGAATGCGGTGATCAAAGAGCCAACACTGGTGAACAAAGAAGGTATTCCTAATCTTAAACCTGCCTTGGAAGGGGTATCCCCAAGTACGATTTGGAATAATAGAGGCAAGATGAAGATATAAGCAAAGTTTGCAAACCCGGTGAGAGTCGAAATGAACAAGGACAAGTAATCTGTAACGTTGGTGATGACTCTAAATGGAATGATTGGGATTCTCTCAGTGTTTATCTCAACTCTGACAAATATATACAGAATGAGTATACTTAGTATACCTAGTACCAAGGCGATATAACTTTCAGTGTATAGTGCCAATAATTGAAATGTCAACCCAGTAACTAATAATAAACTACCTTGAAAATCGATATCGCTCAAACCTCTTGACGAATTCAGTTCCTTCTGGTCTTTGATATAAAAATAACCAAAGATTAATCCCAATGTACTGATGGGCACTTGAGCTAAGAAACAGAATCTCCAACCAACACTCTCAGAGATGAATCCCCCTAATGCAGCACCCAACACACTACCAATACCAATTAATATATTTTGGAAACCCTGGAACAAACCACGTTTGGAGGCAGGAATGATATCTGAGTTCACGACAGTTGCCAAAGTGATTAACCCACCGCCGCCAATCCCAGTTAGCGCCCTTGCAAGGAATAGCTCAAAAATATTACCAGCGATTGAACAACCAAAACATCCGATTGCAAAGACTATAGTAGCAAAGAAATAACAAATTCTTCTGCCCAGGACATCACTAAACGACCCATATAGTGGCTGAAATGCTGTAGATGTGATTAAGTAAGAAGTAGTAATCCATGAACCTAATTGGGCAGCCTCGAATTCCGAACCAATGATTGTGTATGTGGATGCCGTGACAGTACCATCAAATGCTGCTAATAGAACGTTCAACAATAATGATGTTTCAATTTGGAAAATGTTAGGAATGGACAAGATGCTGACTTCTTCTTCTTCTTCAACTTCTTCTGGAACATTAGCAAGGACTCTAGGTTGACCAGCTTCTAAGAGGGATTCATATGATGTATCTTTGTAATTCGGATAATCTTGTACATCTTCACTAGCTAGTAATAAGACACTCTCTGTAGTGGAGTATTTTCTTCCGTGAGACATAATCAATTGACTTTAGTGACAATCAGTCCCTTAACCATACAAAAACAGAGACAATGGTTATCACAATAAACAACATGGATCAAGTAGCCCTATTTAAGACTTTCTCTCTTTATTTTTTCGGTTTCCCAATTCGTGTTGCATTTTGGTGATACTTGTGGCTTTTTAACGTGATGTGGCTAGTTAAGAGAATTTTCACATACAAAACTATTTAATTTGGGGCTTGGCAAATATTTGTGGAGCCTTAACTAGCCACCCTTTTTTCCCGTTTCCAATATACCTGTGGCGTAGCGACAAATTCTTGGACTTTAATTTGCAATCACTAGCCACGAAAAGTTAGTGCAGCTAACATTAATATGATGATCAAAATGTATCAAAGGCCACATGATCATTTTGAGGGACCCTGTAAAAGTCATTAATGCAAATGCAGGAACAGGCTCAACATTTAATCCGCAAACCACCGTTAAGAGTTTTATACACGTCGTACTTTTATGCTCATGAGTCGAAGATTCCAATAAATTGTTGGAAACTGTAAGTCCCATTTCAATGAAGTCTCTAAGCATTGGTAGGGTATAAATGATATTATCATTACTGGCTCTCAATAATAACTGCAACCAAGGAAGCAATATTCAGAACGTGGATAGTGACCATCTGCAACAGAAATACACGTAGGTGACTGGCGGAGTGTATCATTTTATAGGCAAGCGCTCTAGATTTCTGAGCTCTATATATATATACATGAGTGTAACGTTTATTAAGCTATTACTTCGTACCTATTTGGATCGATCATAGACCTTAATTACTCGCACTAATACAATACGGTAACCATCAACCGTATTACAATGAGCAAAATATATAAAAATCAAATCTTTCATTACATGAATCATTAAAACCTGATATTTTGTGTGTGGAAATAATTATCTAATTCGTACTCTGTTGTTGAAAATGGTAAAGCTCTAAACAACTAAGGCGCCAGGCATTGGAGTTGGTGGGATTATTAGGTATGAATTCTGGTTGTTAGCAACACCAGCAAAAACAATGAGGAATCCGTTAAAGGCGGCTAATAGACCAAAGACACCACCCGCTTTGGTAACACCAGTTGACCCTGTGAAATGTCCTATAGCTAATAGTAAAATGAAGAACCAAACAAAGAAGAATAGGCAGAAGAATGGCCACGTAGCCTTGAAAGTACACAACCACATCAAGAATGCAAAGATAACCCATGCAGACAAAAAGAAACCTAATGCATTTCCTAAATCCCTAGGATCTGTGTATGACGAAGTGATACCACCAACATCAAATAAGATGAATGCATATGACATCCAGAACCCACCAAAAGAACCTAATGAAGTAGCGGCAAATGTATTTTCAATAACTAAACACCATAACCCAGCAACAGACTCTAAAACACCACCCAATACGAGGGAACAACCGGCAATTAAGTTAAGATTGGTTAGCGATCTCGCTTGAACATTCACTAGGGAGATAAAAAAGCAACAGATGGAGAAACCGGTCAAACCTAATGGGACAGGATTACCCATTGGACGGAAAGGTTGTTTATGAACACCAGGATTTAAAGAACCAGCGAATGCATTTTCTAAATCGGCTCTTTTGAAAGCTTGGTTACCCAAATATAGGATGTCACCATTTGTAGAAGTTCTAATCTTCAATATTTCTGGCATTTCACCATCATTATCATACCCATGGGTCGTAGTGTTCTCATTTGATGAGATTGATGGTTGGTGACCAGCGTTTTTTTCAATGTCTTGGTCGAATGTATTTGGCATTTTGTTTACTTGTAATTAGTTTATACTGGTTTCGAGAAGCAAACGAGGAACAGATGTTTGAATTAGGGATCTACTTGATATTTATACTCATTTTTTTTTGTAACTACACTAACCCCAACACGATGGGATGTCATTTAATTCATATTTCCCTAGTGGCCGGATTTTTATTTTCTTTTGTAGGACGTTAACGGAGTGCGATGGAGTCAGACAAAATTTTAACTTTATGAACCAGTAAGAAAAGAGAAAACAGAGAAGAGAGTTGTAAATGCATAGGGGAGCTCCGAGACTTCGATAATTGGGTAACCACTTTAAAGTGGTGTAAAGCGTTAACAACTTTGCAGTTGATGTCGTTATTGGTTTTTATCGGAACCCATACAAATAGAGACAGGGATTTAAAAAGAGTGGAAAGGCTGAAATGAGGATAGGGCTAAAACACCCACAAGGCTAAAGCGACGACCCCGTAAAGGGCTGAGCATCGAGGAAGGAGTCGAAATTGCAACGAAAACCCAAACAGGTGACTGGTAGAGATTCATAATTCAACAATAAGCGAGCCCCTATCTATTTTCTGTCCAACTGTAGTTTTGTAGTCCTCACCATCAAAAAAAAAGTGGAACCAGTTAGTGCGTCTGTGCATCTCTTTTTACCGTTGTGGTCCCACCAACGGTCCCACCTTTGATACATTTGACAGCTGGTGACTCCACGGGTTTGAGATTGGAGGCCGGCCGAGAACAAAAACTTTGCTTTCTGTAATACCGAGATTATCTGGACTTTCTAGGACAAAGCAATCGGTTCAGTGGAGTGATAATCTATACGATTATCTTTTTATAGATATCTATTCTACTTGGTCTTGTCATATTTTATATAACTAACTGAATAACCCTTTCGCTTTCCTTTGTCTGTTTTTTGCTATCCTCTTTGTTCCCCTTTTCTTTACTTCTCTCTGTCCCTTTGTGCCCTTTAGGTCTTCTCCACTATTGGGGCAACCCCGTCTCGATCCTTCTGTTTCCCCAACAACGGGAAAAAAAATGACTTCCTCAGGTTATTTCCTATTTTGATGACGTAATCACAAACTCACTTTTGGTCGCGAAAGCGCGATCTCGTTTTATATGGAGTTTGAAAGGTAAACCCAAATTCAAAGGGAAAACTCGCCTCCACATTACAGATCAGAGACATCAAGCTCAAGACACAAAGATCAACACCCCCCCCCCCCTTCCCATCCCTAAGCCTGTTAAAAAGACTTCTCCCAAATGGCTGAAATGAACAGGGCAACGTTGATCTTTTTGATCATCTTCTTCACTTTCATCCTTCCCGGCCCTCCATCGTCGCCTATTTCCTCCGATGAACAATATGCCAAACTACAACTCTTCAAGCATCATTTATACGATTCTTATTATCAACTTGGGAATCTAACATATGAAAATAATTGGAGAAACCTAACAGGGTTCATGCTAAGCTATGATGATGTGCTGCATGGCTCTGTGAATCAAACGTATCCTCTACCAGGGAAGGACTATTCGCACTGGGACGATGATGAGAAATATTCAATCTTGCCTAATGAGGTCACGAGGGAGGCAAAGAAAATCTGGTCTCTTGAGCAGGAATTTGAACCCATTTCTGAGCGAAATTATTACCCGAACATATCAGCTAATCTGAAAGGTGAATTCAATTTAATCAACACGTCATATTCACGTATTCCCTTACAATTACCATCTTATTTGCACAATTTCAATGAAGATTTACAGATTCCTTCCCCTGAGACTACTGCTAAGTCAGACAAGGTTGGTAATATTACGACGGATAAAGGAATTATTAATGTGGATATCGCTATTTTGGATAAGTTGAATAAGCAATATTTTAACAAATTAGATCATAAAATTAAACTTATAAACATCGATTTTGAACTAAGCAATTTTAATGAAGGTGAAAAACATTCAATTGAAACAAAGGGTTTCTATTTTGTTGAGACTGGTAATATCATCACCACTTCCAATAGTGCTAAATTTCATAGTATATATGGTGGGATTCAACATTTGACCTTCACCAAGGAAAATTTCGAAGATGCAAAAAATTTGACCATTGAATACCTGGATAATACTTTCTTCAAGGCAACTGAAATTAATTCAAATATTGACATTAACTTCAATTACTTGACACAATTTTTAGAGAAATCAGAAGGTCATTGCGAATACTTGTCATATTTCCACCTGAGTAAAGTGAACTTGACTAAAGATGAGATTCGTGCCATTGATAAGGAATTTGAGAAGCCTATCGGTCGTCCATTAGACTTCAATCATGTTCCAGATTTGAATCTGACAGGTCTTCTATATTCCCCGGATTGTGCAGTTCAATTACAAGTCCCATCAGTGACGGGTCCTAAGCGTGAGATCACCGTTTATAGATTTCATAAGGCTGTCATATTGGGTATGGCTATCATATTCACCCAAATATTCCTTTTAATGAAACAGATGAACTATTCAAATACACCATCAACCATTTCAAGGATATCATTTTGGACCATCGGTTTGATGTCATTGGTTGATGGTTCATTAGCAATGCTATATTTGGTCTCCTCAGCCATCTTATCCAAGTTATATCTTCCATTAACAGTCAGTGCGTTTTTATCTTTCATTCTTGCATCCATTTTTGAAATGAGGTTCATGATTTCGATATATGCAACCCAGCAAAACGAACGCAACATTAGCATTTTTACCGCATTACAAGGTCGTCCATTAGATGAAAGAGGAGATGAAACTAATACCGCCGACAATGAGCCTATGGATGAAGGTCAAGTTGGTGGGGCTATTTATACCCGTTTCTTCTTTCTTTTGATTGCATTCACATTTGTGATAATGAACTCTGTAATGTGGCCACGTCATTCACGTATGGTGTTTGAATATGTGGTTTTGTTTGTTTTGAATTCGTACTGGCTACCCCAAGCCTATAGAAATGTTATCAAGGGATCACATCGTTCTTTCAGGTGGTGGTTTATCATTGGAACGACTATCACCAGAACTTTACCGATCTTTTATGCATTCTGCGTCAAAGATAATGTCTTCCAGCATCATTATGATCCAAGATACTTTGGTATAATATTTTTATGGCTCTGTTCCCAGATCGGCATCCTGTTCCTCCAAGAGATATTTGGTGCCCGTTTCTTCCTTCCAAAGAGACTCCTACCGGAAACATATAATTATCATCCAATCTTGACGGAGGCAGATTTGGAATCTGGGTTTGGAATAACACATTATAACGGCCCTGTCAGTTCAGATCCAGAGTCACAGCCATTAACACAAGATGGATCCCCAACGATCAAGACACATCATAATGGGCTTCACACCATAGATTGTGCCATTTGCATGAATGAAGTTGAATTGCCAATCTTGAAGTCTAATTTAGATCAAGCAGCAACATTCTTAGCAAGAAGGGCATATATGGTCACGACATGTCGTCACATCTTCCACACTGGTTGCTTAGAAGCGTGGATGAAGTACAAGTTGCAGTGTCCTGTATGCAGAAATCCATTACCTCCGTTATGATTACGTTTAACTTAATGAATATAGTTTTGTTTATTTTTCCCTCTAAACCCTCTTATTTCAGTTCTGTCCTTTTGTAATGAATTTGGTGGATTTTGTGTCACTTTTTTATGTCATTTTGTTATCGCTGAAACCAAAAAAAGAAAGTGGTCATGTGAAAGACAAAGTACAGAGTGATACTGAAATAACAGAGTGATACTGAAATAAGATAATTTGGTCCTCAGCTGTTATGAAAGAAATATTCTCGCATCATTTAATCCTGGTCTTGATTTTGTGTGGCTCGTTGCTTAGCTCCATCAGTCCAATTTTATCTTCGTTGTTACCGCCTAAGGTCGATGCTTTCAAGCCGAGATCACTACAAAAGGAATCACTTGGGTTTCTGCAATTCGTTAGCTGCACAGAGAATATGGGGAGCTGGATTTGCTTTGATAGACACAAACAAAAGATTGTCAATGACTACAGTGATACTAACAGAAACAGAAATCTAGAATAGTGAGTATAATGTAACAAAGATTCAGAGATACAAGTACTAACAAAGAATCGTTCAGCTGTTTTAAGAGTCTTGGTAAACGCAGACATGACATGGCAGTATTAAGTGTTGCTGAATGTATCTTCACTTACTCTGATACGAAGACAGAACTAGTGCCAAAGCTTTACAACAAATTAACAGGCTTCTCTCTCATTAAGTCTGGTCATTCTGATTCTGCTACTGGGGTTATCTCTCTTTACAGAAAACAGATTTTCAATTAAACCGAAGGAGGCGGTCAATGACTTGATAACTTTTACAAACTTGAAAAAATTGGAAATGGTATCAGAAAAGGAGAGGTTTACAAAGAAATTACCAGTTGTTAGATTGAAAGATGATGTTTATGACTTATCTGATAAAGATGATTTGAAAAGATGGAAATCTCATTTCCAAAAGAAGAGTTCACTAACGCCAAAGGACCAAGAGAATAGTCTGCCAGATAATACTAATCTATCTTCAGTCACCCAGCCATCTACAATCGAACTAGTTTTCGACCAACAAGACTCTAATATTCAAGAACTCGATCGTATCAAAGACCATTATAAAGAACCTCAGATGAATAACAGATACAAAGCCAGGACTGATGTTAATATCCATGATCCACAAAAACCAATACCATCAATACTATACCACCCACAGTATGACAAGAATGGGATTCCTTTAAAGAGGATTTTTCTTCCTGGAAGAGGTTGGTGCTCAGCTAGGCAGATAGAGAAGGAGAGACAAGAACTACTAAAAAACATTAACTGCCTTTCGAAACCATCCGTACCTGCAGGACTACCTGATAATGCTAAGTTAGACTACTGATCGATGGCTGATATCAATATGTGCATTCCTTATTCTGCTCAATATACATATAATTGAGCTTATCATGATGGCAACTGTAGATAAGATCATACAAATAACAATACTTACAGTTCAGATTTCCGGCGGTGGATCGAGTGATTGTAAACACCGACGGAAAGATTATGTAATCGATGTTTCGCGGATTTTTTTAAATTTTTTTTTTCTTTCTTATTAGGAAAAAAAAAGGCTAATTTACAGCTGTTCGGTGCTAAAGGCACCAAGTTCAACTTGTCTTTGACTCTGTTCAAGCACTTTCTACAACTTCCAACCGTTTGTTACCCAAAGGTATCCGTCACGGTTTAAAGTATATCACTTTAAACTAGGACTATCTTGTGATTTTAAACAGTTAAATCCAGCCATTGATCCGGGGTAGCCTTCTTCTTAGCAAAGGATTACATTATAATGGCAAGAAATTCCATCAAACTTATGGCCAGTGATGTTCACTGTGGTCTTGCTCAGCTTGTTTCTAAAAGATTGGGTTTAAAGCTTACAGATGTTAATCTAAAGAGAGACTCGTGTGGTGAAGTTTCATTTTCCATCAATGAATCAGTTCGTGATGAAGATATTTATATCATCACTCAAATCGGTTCTGGTGTCGTGAATGATCGTGTATTGGAGCTACTTATCATAATCAATGCCTGTAAGACTGCTTCTGCTCGTCGTATCACTGCAGTGATTCCAAACTTCCCATATGCTAGACAAGATAGAAAAGATAAATCAAGAGCTCCCATCACTGCTAAATTAATGGCCGATATGTTGACTACTGCTGGTTGCGATCATGTCATTACTATGGATCTACATGCCTCTCAGATTCAAGGGTTTTTTGATGTCCCTGTGGATAATCTGTATGCTGAACCAAGTGTTGTCAGATATATTAGAGACACTATTGACTTTTCAGATGCTATTATTGTCTCACCAGATGCTGGTGGTGCTAAGAGAGCAGCTGGGTTAGCCGATCGTTTGGATTTAAATTTTGCATTGATTCACAAAGAGAGAGCTCGTGCCAATGAAGTTTCAAGAATGGTCTTAGTCGGTGATGTCACGGATAAGATCTGTTTGATTGTTGATGACATGGCTGACACCTGTGGTACTTTAGCCAAAGCAGCTGAAGTCTTATTGGAAAACAAAGCTAAATCAGTTATTGCTATTGTTACACATGGTATTTTATCCGGTAATGCCATCAAGAATATCAACAACAGTAAATTAGACAGAGTTGTTTGTACGAACACTGTTCCATTCGAAGAGAAATTGGTACTATGTCCAAAACTGGATACAATCGATATAAGTGGTGTCTTGGCTGAAGGTATTCGTCGCTTACACAATGGTGAAAGTGTTTCTTATCTATTTAGAAATGCACCTCTATAGGCTTGTTGTAATGGAGAAAATTGTCACAGTTAAAGAGCACAAGAGAAAGAGTATAGAATAATTTAACGAAACGGTAGCAATTTTTTTTTAATCAGAAATAGGTGTCTCTTTTGTATTTTGATGCATGATTGATGTACAACTTGATCGATTAGTGTTATAACCCATAATGTTTTGGGTTGAATTCTTCTAGTGATCTCAAAATTACACCGCTGCCTTTAATATGTTCATGTTCTTCGCCATTCATGACTCTCAAAGCTCCTTCATCAGGAATCCAGATAACGGTAGCACCAGCGGCCTTCCCTGCAATGATACCTGGTAAAGCATCCTCAAAGACCAAGCATTCCTCTGGTTGAATTTCTTCGTCTAGTTCTTCATTGATGGACTTTAAGGCTGCTAACCAAATATCTGGATGAGGTTTCCCGCGGCCTTTTGGCACTCTTGGATCATCCCCTGTGACTATGTGGTGTCTGAAGAGCTTGAAGCCATGTTGCAAGTGTGCAGTTTTTTTATGGAAATTGGGAGTGTTTGACGAAGTGGCTAATGCAAATGGGATCTTGTTGGAATCAAGGTATTCTAATAATTCTAAAGCACCTGGAAGGAAGGAACATTTGGACCACTTAAACTCTTGCTTAAGATTTCTCGCCATTAGTTCTTCAGGGGTGAAGGGTAAATCATAGGCAGCTATCAATAATTTGGAAGCCTTTGAATATGTTAGTTAAATCTTCTAGCACTTCATAAGGAAGATCGGACATACCTCAGGACCCGGACGACCTTGTAACTGAATCTTCACTTCCCAATCTAGTGGCCCTTTGCCATATTCTGCCAGTAACTCATTAGTGAATTCAGTGTAGAGATCTTCAGTGTTGATCAACAAACCATCCATGTCTTTGAGAGTTAGAATCTGTTCATCTCGAAAGTGGACTTTTGACTTTACTCACCAAAAAGACATGCTTTGAACCTTGTTTTTTGTCAATTTTCTTTCTAGTATTAAATGATAAGTGAACACTTACTGTTTGTAAGGCATTTTCAATCGTATTCTTCTCTGCTTTGAGGTTTCCTTTCCTTCAGACAAGATTAACTTTAGTTTCAACGATTTTCAACCGAGATTTTTCTCACGAGATAAGCTTTTTTGTCATATAGTGAACTACACCTGTAAAAAGAATGACAACTATGTTAAACTTTCTTTATAGTATTTACCTAATTTACATAATACTGAACAACGATTTCATTATTGATTTTGGACGTACTCTTGGGCCTTGGCCTTGACGTAATCAGAGCCCTTTTCATCACCTTTCTTTTCTTCAAAAGCTAACCATTTAGCAAAGAAGAACTTTGCTTGTTTACGGCTAATCTTTCTAGTCAAAACTCTTTCAAATAGTTCTTCAACTTTCTTCTTCTCGTCTTGTTTGATTTCTTGATCAATGTAGACATTCCACAAATCAATACGCTTTGGAACATCTGCAATCAAACCTTCAAATAATGTTCTACCTTGTTCAGCGTCACCTTTACTGAATTCCAATTGAGCAAGCTTACGAACAACTTCAATGTGGTCACGTTTTGGCAATGATTGTAGAGCATTACCAAGAACTTCACGAGCTTTTTCAGGTTTTTGACGATCTAATAAATAAGAACTGAAGGTGACCCAAACAGCAACTGATGTCTTACCAAACTTCTTGGTGATAGTCTTGAATAATGAATCAGCCATATCGAATTTCTCACTTAGAATGTAAATGCTAACCAATTTTAGATGCATAGTTAATGAGTCCATGTATTCACATGAACGTTTGAAGACATCTTCTAAAGTTTCAGATGTACCAAAAGTATTTTCCAAATTCAGTAATGCAATCCAGATATTCAATTTCTCTTGTTCTTCACGGTAGTTGATAGTCTTTAGAGCACGTTCACCAATTTCTCTAGCCCTTTCAATTTCACTTAGTTGTAATTGGAATGACATATAGTTCATCCAAACGATTGATGAGTTTGGATTACCGATGATCAGTCTTTCAAAATCAGAAACAGATTGAGGAACCTTAGATTTGATGTCGCCGGTGGTATCTTCGACAATCTGTTTAGATTTCTTCTTCTTTTTGCTTCTAACTTGAGTGAAATCTTCCTCATCACTTGACTCATCATCTTGCACTTGGTCCAAGATACTAGCAGTCCAGTCAAAACCATTTGTTCCTAGACCTGATAATCCGTTTGATTCTTCCTCTTCTTCATCAGACTCATCATCGGATTCTTCAGATTCCTGAGCATCATCTTCAAAAGCACCTTCAGCTAGTTCTTCATCTTCTGAGTCAGCTTCTTCAATTTCTTCGTCCTCTTCAACTTGTTCAGCGCTTTCGTCAACTTCATCAGCATCCACTATTTCCTCATCTTCCTCTTCATCAGCGCCACCAAAGTACGAAGCTTTCATACCTAGTGACAGCTGTTTCTTATCGGCATCAATAGATAAAATTTTAACCTTTACTCTATCACCTTCACCCAATAAGGCACTCAGATTTTGGATAGGATTGTCAGAAATTTGAGTGTGATGGGCTAAACCACTAATGTTCAAAGTGCCATCTAATTTAACAAAAACTCCAAAATCTGTAACTCTTCTTACGGAACCTTCAAAGATATCACCAACTTCTAAATCTTCAAATCTCTTCAAAATGTTCAGTTTACCATTCACCTCAGATTCTTTCAAAGTAAGAGTAACGTTACCATTATCTTCAGAGTTGATAACTTTACCAATGACTTGTTGATGTAGTTTGTAGTATTTTTTCCAATCTTTGATAAATGAATCTGATAAGTCACCAACCTTCACATAGGCCGTAACCGAACGACCTAAAGCAACAAATAGACCTTTATCGGTAATATTTTTGACAAACCCGCGAACAACGTCACCACGCTTAACATCAGAAGATTTGGAGACCAATTTATCCTTTGAAGCTTTTTCGGAACGTAACATAACGTTGATCTTTCCATTGGCTTCGTCAACTGCGACAACGGTGACTGGGACAATGTCATTCTTGTTGAAGACATCTGGTAACTTTTGAGTATAATCGTCTAAGGCATCAGTGATGAATGAGATAGCAGTAATACCCTCAGCCAGCAGGACTACAACAAAGCTGTCTGTGACTTTAATAACACGAGCAGGTAATCTAGCACCCACTTTAACATCTTTAATGTTTAAGATTTGGTCATCTCTAGCAGTCACTGAAACAGTGTTGTTTTCGGTATCGACTGCCTTGACTTTAACCTTCAAAGCAGAGCCTAATGGGAAATTTTCATCGATGTTATTAAGCAAGGAAGCATTGTTAGACAAGTCCATAAATGAAATTGAACCTTTGATAGTTGGGGATAAGTTGACGAAGAAGTAACCTGTAGTAGCATTATTGATAAAGGCAACCCATTCGGACCCAACAGCGATTTCATTATATGATAAAGCTTCTAATGACTTTTTGTTCTTTAGATCGGATTTCTTAGCACTTAGTTCAATGATGACTTGCTTGGATGTCCTATGAGTGATAGGTAAGAATTTGTGGTATTTAGCATCATGGAAACCGATCACTTTAACATCCAAGATATCACCTTTCTTGTATGGACCTAGTGGGTTCTTTGGATCCTTAATGTCGTTGAAGTTGTCAAATAACTCGGAGACATCAAGACGACCTTGAACATTGTCAGCCAATTGGACATTCAACTGAGTCTGCTTAATTGATCTAACAACGGCTTTAGTTATTCTACCAGGAACAAAGTCACTGACACTCTTGATGCTGGAGTCAACTGGGTTAACTACGTCATCCCCTGAGTTCTTCTTTTCTTTTAATGTCAGCAAAAATCTTTTGTTCTCTTCATCTGTTCTTAAAACTCTAACAGCAAGTGATTGGTTGATATGAAAAACAGAATTCAAGTCATCAACAGGATTTTGAGTTGCATACTTAGCTAAGATCAACCCAACAAGCTTACCACCAAACCCAACGAAGACACCTTTGTCGGTGATAGATTTAACATACCCTGGAATTAGTCCATTTGAAATAGCAATATCTTTGAACTTTACTGGTAATGTTTCTTCCTTAGCACCATCAATCAATGTTTTCTTTAATGACAGGTTGAAAATTCTTGATCTTGAATCCTTGTCCAGAACCAAACCCTCAACTATTGAACCAATTTCTAATCTCTTTAGGATTGCACGGTTTTGTTCGTAGTTACCATCAGATAATTGACCTGCAAAGATCACACCTCTCAATAAAGATCCTGGCAATTCAACGATGACTGAATCTTTAGTCTTTTCAGCAATTTGGGCTTTGACTATAGATCTCCCAACAACTAAAGTCTCCAAAGCAGTCTTTTGAGCCTCGGAAGATTCTGCTGATAAACGACAACTGACTTGAATTTTCTTGTTTTCTTCATCAACTGAAACAATTCTAACGGTGATTGTTTGACCTAAACGTAGATGATCCTCTGGTTTCTTCACAAATGTTTCACTAATTTCTGATTTAGGTAAAAAAGCCTTAATGTTACCAAAAAATGACACGATAGCTCCGCTTGGGTTAAATGATGTGACAGTGGCAACAGTTCTCTCTCCAGCTTTGGCATTCTCAAAAGAGGTCAGTAAGTTTTCAGCACCAACTAATGATTTCTTCAATGTTAGTGAGATTGCATTTTTAAAATTGGAAACGTTCAAGACTCTTGCTTTGACTTTTGAACCAATCTTAAATTTTCTCTCTGGGTAGATCAATCTAATATCACTCAGATGGTCAGGGGATGCAACAGCTTCAAACTTTTCAAAGATTTTGACCTTTAAGCCAGCTTCAGAAGAGACACTCAAGACTTCACCGGTGACTAGTTCACCAATTGGGATATCTTGGGCTCTTAAGTATTTCTGGTTGATAACCTTTGGATCCAAGGTTAAGATGAAACAGTTATCAACAGCTGAATAACCCAAGACTCTAGCGGCGTGCTTAGTGCCAGCGGCATAAGTAGATGCCAAGGCTGATTTATCACCATCGATTCTTGAAATATGGATTTGACCAAATCTATCGTTACCAACACTAGCGTAGATGTAATTAGAATCATGGCCTTTTATTTCAACAGAATCAAAGATATGACCAATTGGGAAAGCTTCCAAAGGAGCTGATTGGGTCTTTGGATCATATGGAAGTTCATTCAAATCCAGGATGTGTGGTAAGACTGAGATGTACAATTTTTTGTCTCCACCAGACATTAGAACAGAAACGACCCTACTTTTAATTTTAGAACCAACACCATATTTATGCTTGATATCTTCTGGGTTGTAAGTTCCTAGATGTGATAGATTGATAGAGGCATTGACTAGACCTAAAACTTTACCAATAACACCAGCAGGCTGGACCTCAGTAATCAGAGTTTCAACTAAATTACCTGGAACTATAGAGTCGATTGATGAAATTGTGGTGACAGTATTTTTCCTGTTCGTGGTTAACTTAACGGTAACAGTACGTCCTTTCTTCGATGCAATAGTCGTTAATAAGACAGAACCTGGAATAATGGTTTGCGGTTCTAGTGATGCAGCTTTAATTTCCTTATTAGAAACGAACCCAGTTAATCCACCTTTCCCGATGTCTAAAATCAAACCATGATCTTCAACAGAGGAGACAGTGGCCTGCAGAGAGGCATTCGGTATTAGATCTTCTTCTTCATCTAGGTTCTTATTCACTTTTTCAGATTCAATAGATAACTGGATTCTCTTCTTTTGTTTTTGTTTCTTATTAGCGATTTGGGTTGGCTCAACAACAATAGCACGTAGCCATTGGCCTTTGTGGAACAATTTTGACAATTCTGGAAATTTTTTCTGTTTTGTATTACCAACAATGGTACCTTCTTCTTCTTCATCTGAATCTTCATCCTCACTTTCATCAAATTCTTCTAATTGCTTAGTGATTTGCGGAGATATGCTAGTGATTGGGATATAACCGACCAAATTATCCGGTAATGACAGTGCAATATCTAAGCGGCTGATTTCTGATACTTGACCTAATACAAGGGTACCTGGGATCAAGTTCTTGAATGACAAACTTTCAATTGGGATAAATTCTTTATCGTCTGATGATGTCTGTGTAGCTTTGGCATTTTTGCTAGTTTTCTTTTTCTTGGAAGGACGACCATCGTCTGTCTTGGTACTAACAGCATGCTCTCTTTCAAACAGAACATCCCTAGCAGCTTCATTTGCAACTTCTTTCAATTCTAATGGAGTTAAAGCAGAAGCACCGCCTCTTGGAAATGAAATTTCACTTGACTCTAAGATTGATTTAGCAGGAGCTCTTGTGTCATCTTCTCTGGTCAGAGGAGATCCTTTCTTCTGATAATCAGCATCAGACCTTCTTCTCTTTGTGACAGCCATGGTTATTGAAGATTTCTGCGGCTTCTGAAAAGGCTTGTGTCTAGTAAGATACCATTAACTACACATTAAAAAAAAAGATTAAAAAATTTCATGATGTGTGGTGCTAACCGGTTCCCGATTAGGAAGTTGAGATGAGCTATTGGTTTTTGACATAATTGTGACCTTCTAGTGTGAACGTCGGTTGTTTAGTGTCTTGATCTCAGTTTATGGCATTGTTCTTAACAAATTTATCATATGTCGTTTCTTAATCGTTTCATCAAGACTTATGAACGTTTCAAGGATCACCTGGTTTAGATATTGACACATCGTGAAAGGCATCTATACAATCTACTTCAATACTTCAACTTAACGATCTTACTCCATTTCAAGCCATCTATGGTATGTCTGGAGATTTTTATTCCATTTGAACCTCAAAAATATTACGAGATTAGCTCTTGAAGATCCGGAATTTCGCTCTTGAAGATCCGGAATTTCACTCCTGATAGATGATAATTCATTTCTAATATCCTACGTCACAACTCTTATAAAAATCATTCATTACGCGGTCTTAAATCTATTGTATCAATTGGCCAAGAACTTTCGATAGTCTTGAAATTGGTACGTCTTCAGTTTGGACATTGTCGTTAATAAACTTGGAGGTTTGGTTCTTTTGGAAAGTGGCTTCAACTAATTTCACATTATGTTCATTGAGCAAAGCAGATTCTCTATTCTTAGCGATGAAAGCTTCAAGATCATTTGAGATTAATAGTTCATATAACTCAACTAACGATTGGATCTTGTTGGTGTAATCATTTTTGGTGAAGAAGACAAATGATGGTAATAGATGTAAATATAGAGTGAAGTCTTGATCAACAAATTCGGTTAAACCTTTGATTAAGATCTTGATTGTAGATTCCTCTCTTTCCTTTGAGTTCTCATCACTCAATTCGTATAGCTTCAAAAGAGCCAAGTTTGAATTCAAATCACTGTAATCGCTCTCATATTGGTTTTGAAGGTAGTCTTGTAATTCTTCAATGACTGATAGATCGTACCTTTTTAAAGTAGATAGGATTTCCTCAATGAAATCCGGTCTTTGGGATGGTCTCTCAACTAATCTGTTGCTCATTGTACAAGGATAAATATGAAGCTCTGAAGTAGATCACCTGTCAGACTGATTTATATATCTGCCTTTACTTTGTTGGCTGTTAGTCTTGACATTCATAATGAAAAATTTCTCGCGATTGTTTTTACCCGGACATTGCTGAAGACCTCATAACAGCAGTATCTTGGGCAATAAGATCTGTTTTCGAGTTGAAATTGACCTACGTATATGAGTATTCAATGTATGTGTTTCTATCAAATTATTATTTACGTTACTAGCTCAGCTCTTAGGGTTTTGAAATGGTGAATCCCGATTATTATAATACACAACTCAGTTGGAGGCATTCCTCATTGATAAGAAACAATTCCAAATGACACCAATAGACGATGAGAATGGAACTTGGAATCTTCTTGGCAGTACCAAAAAGTTGATAAATTGAACCAATGGCCAGACCATATAGTTGGCAACTAAAGTTGAAAAGTAAATCTTTCTAATCTTTTCGGATAAGGTAAGTTTATCCCCACTCTCCAAGACGAAATTGGAGTATGAGAAGAATGCGAATAATGATATTGGTGAGTACACCAGTTGGTCACTTAAGACTCTCTCTAGTACAGACACAAATGTAGGTTCAGTAGTATAGAAATGGTTCAACACCCAATACCATCCATTTTGAAAGAATGCAATAACAAACCCCCAGAACATGAAGCCGACAAATCTATAAAAGTTGAAAACGTCAGCATCAGTTTGCTCAGATAACTGTTGATAGTTCGGATTATCTGAAATACTGTTATTTCTATGGCGATGAAGCACACTTGTATCACCGTAATCTGCGTAAAATGAATCATCAGGTTGATCTCTGTATGAAAAATAACTTTCCAATGAGATGGAAGCCACTGATGTTGATCTATCTCTACTCTGTCGTAATATCATACTATGAAAACATGAGATGCTCTGGGCTAGCGTATCCGATAGGCCATATAGCAAGGTGTTTGAAATAATGGTTGTAAACAAAGCACTAGTTGTGTATAACGATTCATACTTGAGGATCAATTTGTACAGAAGAACCATATAAATAGATAGTATGCCCCAGTTGAGTATTGGCACATGTATGATTTGGAACTTCGACAGATATTTGAGTATTTTGTAGTGGTAGGTTTGTTTGTAGTTAATGGATATCACAGGCTGCGCCTCCAGATCTTGGTCATTATGACGTCCAGTTAGTATGCTTTCCGCTGTTTGTGATCTCCTGAGAGTTGGAAAGGCCTCTTCTGTCTCTTCCAATCTTATAGCCATTTTTATTGCGGTTGATCTGATGATATTTGTTATCAAACGGTTTTATGTGTCAAAATGTACTAATGTTATTTTCTGCTCTTTGAGAACTTTCTGAATTAGGGCTAACCCGAACTGTTGCTTCAAGATCATGTGATCTGTGAGGGCTTCCAATTAATTTTTGACAGTCACAATTAGCGTTTTTACAAAAGACGAAAAACCTACAAAAACAAAAACGCGAAAAGCCACCTCAAAACGTAAAACTCCTGTTCGCGAATTCTTCACAATTTTCTTCCTTTGGCAGCTGAACAAACTTTTGGTATACACCACATGTTTTTTACAACAACTCTTTGAAAAAGTTGAAAAGTTTAACAGTTCATTTTCTATTCGAATAGAGAGTAAGTCAAAGTAAAGTCCATAGTCAAGATGCTTATCCCAAAGGAAGACAGAACTAAAATCCACAAATACTTGTTCAGTGGTATGTGAAGACGAATCAACTGAGATTATTAAAGAACTGTGTCAAGAGGTTATATCGTTATTTTTAATAGACCAAATTCAATTAATCATGAATCACTAAAAAAATCATAAAATCCATCAAAGATGATAAAAAGATGATAAAAAGACGACAAAATAACAGGGGACAGCAATAGATTAATTCACACTTATCATCCTACCTGCGATGGAAACCAATTTAATTACAGAATTTGCGTATGAAAACATGGACCGTATCACACAGTTCTTGAAATCTCATAATTTATCAGAAAATTATGAATACTAACGATATTAAACAGAAGGTGTTGTCGTTGCCAAAAAAGACTACAACCAAGCCAAGCACGAAGAAATTGACACTAAAAACTTGTACGTCATCAAAGCTTTACAATCATTGACTTCAAAGGGTTTCGTCAAAACTCAATTCTCATGGCAATACTATTACTACACCTTAACTGATGAAGGTGTTGAGTACTTACGTGAATACTTAAACGTCCCAGAAGGTATCTTACCTCAAACTCACTTACAAGAAGCTGCTCCAGAAAGACAAAGAGGTGCCAGACCACCAAGAAGAAACTAAATCTTTTAACTTGGGATTGATGTGTATTTTGTAAAGAAAAGTTAATATAAATCATTAGGTATTCAAAGTGTACAAGGTGATGGTTATTTTTGTGGAATTCTCAGTCATTCAAGAATAGTATGTATGACTGAAAATCAAACATAAAGTACCGTGAACTTAGTTCTACGCTATATCGGCAGATATCTTTAATTCTTGCTGTAACAAACAAAATGACCATGCGCAGCCCTATCTTAAGTCACGTGATTAATAGCCTTAATGAACTACTGTAGTTCCAGGAAACATCCTAACACCACACTTTTCTTCCAGCCCATCAACAAAAGTGAAAAAAAAAAAAGAATATAAACACTAGCGCAAAGGAATGGTCATTTGAAGGGAGTGAACTGTCAGCATTATGAAGTTAAACATTGCATATCCAGCCAACGGTTCCCAAAAGACCGTCGAAATTGATGACGAACACAGATTACGTGTCTTCTACGAAAAGAGAATTGGACAAGAAGTTGAAGGTGATTCCGTTGGTGATGAATTCAAAGGTTACTTATTCAAGATCACCGGTGGTAACGATAAACAAGGTTTCCCAATGAAGCAAGGTGTCTTATTACCAAACAGAGTCAAATTATTATTATCTAAGGGCCATTCATGTTACAGACCAAGAAGAGCTGGTGAAAGAAAGAGAAAATCAGTCAGAGGTGCCATTGTTGGTCCAGATTTAGCTGTTTTATCCTTAGTTGTTGTCAAACAAGGTGAAGCCGAAATTGCTGGTTTAACTGACACTCAAGTTCCAAAGAGATTAGGTCCAAAACGTGCCAACCACATCAGAAAATTCTTTGGTTTAACCAAAGAAGATGACGTCAGACAATACGTTATCAGAAGAGAAGTTGTCAAAGGTGACAAGAAATATACTAAAGCTCCAAAGATTCAAAGATTAATTACTCCACAAAGATTACAAAGAAAACGTCATTTGAAATCATTGAAAGTTAGAAATGCTCAAGCTCAAAGAGATGCTGCTGCTGAATACGCTCAATTATTGGCCCAACGTTTACATGAACGTAAAGCTGAAAAGGCTGAAGTTAAAAAGAGAAGAGCTTCATCTTTAAAAGCTTAAGTTTAATGACTGGGAATGTGGTATATAATCTGGAAAAATAAAAAAAAAAAATAAGAAATTGTTTCTGTAGAGATGATGATGTACTCTGCTCTTAAGAGTGAAGGATTATTACATTGTTTTTGTCTTTTGATGTATATCTTCAATGCGTATTATTTTCACGACAAGTCTCTTATATATATATATATTAGTAATATGAATTACTGTGTACCTCTCTTGTAATTATCAAGGGTTTTCAATTGCTAACTGTTGGCTTAGTATCTGATTTCTATTGTTGGTAGCCTATGCTATCTATCGTAAATTCAGAAACATCCCAACACCACATTGATTTCTACTATTTTTGAACTTTGTATCAAACCGCTAATGAGAAGAACCAATAGAGCAAAGAAATAATACGAAAATGGGTGGTGATGATCTTTATGTGAGTGTTGTTAGTCATTGGCTCATTGGTAAGATCACTAACGTTCCTTAGGCATTCCCAACACCGGGCGAAGCCTTTGGTCAAAGACAAATACGAAAACCACCACCACCTAAGGTTGATTCAAGAGAGAGTAGAAATGTACCTCCTCTACATCCGCAGCAGCCTATCCAGAACCATCCTAGGAAACCTATGGCTCCTCCAAGGCTGAATCCTCAGATCCCATCACAGCCGCAAAGATTGCCTCCTCAACAGAGAGTAATATCGCCATCACAAAATATGTATCAACCACAACAATATCAACAAGCACAGTACCAACAACCGTATCAACAACCAAGTCAACCACAGCAATATCATTCAAGCCAGAGTAGCTTGCATCAGAGTATGCCAGGCGGGAATTACCCTTCGCCTTCTACACCGAGATTAAATCGTCGAGTTGATTCACAATCAACATTTTCTACACATAGTTCAGAAAGAACTGATTCAAGTATGTTGGAACGTCAATTGAGGGATGCTTTTGATATAGCTGATAGAAATCGTGATGGTTCATTGACGGAGGATGAGCTAGGTACTGCGCTCCTGAACCAAGATGGTACCCAGTTCCAACCATCAACGGTTAGATTAATGATTAGATTATTTGATAAAGATGACTCTAGTACCATTGGGTTTCAAGAGTTTTATCATCTCTGGAACTATATATCAAATTGGAAAAGAACTTTTCAGAAGTTTGATACGGACCAAAATTATAGGATCACATTTGCAGAGTATCAACAAGCTTTAGAAAGTTTTGGTTATAGATTACCTACAGATATTGCTTTATTCATGTTCACAAAGTTTGGGGAGTTTCATCAAAATAAGCCGCTGTATTTGAAGTTTGACAGTTTTGTTGAAAGTTTGATTTGGTTGTTACGTTGTACTAATATTTTCAAGAAGTTTGATACAAGGGGTAATGGGGTTGCCACAATATCATTTCAAGATTTTGTTCATGAGATTATTTCATTCATCTAGTTATCTAGTTGTATAATTCTTAAACCTCGATTTTTAATAGTTATAGCATTATTGGGGTTTTAGATGGTCCTCTTGTACCATTTTATGGATAGTAGAACTGCTTATTGTGATTGTTTCGCTTTGACATTGAGATATTCAAAATTCTTGGATCCTTCAAAATGAATGTTCATTCATTCGAATCTCGTCACTTTTACAGCTTCCAACAATTGTACTTTTACATAAGATGTTTCAACAGTATCGCCATCCACCAAATCCATATAAGCTCCCACCATCCTTAAAAGTCTAGTTGGAGCATCCAACACAGGTAGATAGACCTTCCTAAGATTTTAATTTCGGAAAAGCCCAGATGTCTCCTTTATCAATACAACCCTCTTTAGGTTCGAGTCCAACAAATCTTTCAATTTGATTCATATTCGGGTGGAATGGTCTTATATTGCCTTCCTTTAGATATTCATCCTTGTCTGGCTGTCGTGGGGAAAGTGCTGCATAGAATTGCACCTTGAATCAACATTCAGCTCCAGTTTTGAAAAAGCTTTGTGTTTGGACGCATGATTAATATCACTGATATCGGCCATAAACGATAATCATTAATTAGCGATGTTCTGGTTTTCGTACTATAAATTATATGAATTATTACAAGCTTGTATATATAATTAAGTACGTATACGTACTTAAATGTCATGATTGAAATTAAAAATTAATTGTTAATATTAACATACCTTTTGTGTCAAAATAAGATATACCCGAAAAGCCGACGGTAATTATTTTCTCTATGGCCTTGTGCTGCGGCAAGATCCATGGCTCTTGACGATAAAGTCCTTGTAACGTCAGCAACACGATACAGGCCTTTAATTCCATTCAAATGTATATTATCAAGATAGATCAATCACTTGGTCAAGTGTGGCCTCTCAACAGTCTATAAAATTAACTAAATTATCAAACAAGAGATTTATTAAACATCTCATTCAAGCTTTGGTAGCCTTTTCATCACCAATTATTAAAGTTTCATGCTTCACACTAGACTCATCATCTTTTGCATCAACAAATTCAGTGTGATCCTTACCTAAGATTGCATTGATCAGTCTTATGATATCATGTCTACCTTGGTAAATAGGGAAAAGAGTAATATAACCAGTAGCCAATGTTAAACAAATCATCATAAAGGCAATCCATTGTTTTAGATAAGTCTTTGAGAACACATAATTGGTAGCATAAAGTGAACAAGGTAAGATGATATAAGCTCCAATTAGCAATATAGCATTTAGTATTAATGAGATCTTTGAAGCTCTTCTCAAGTCTTTTTCTTCGCTTTGTGTAATTGCCATTGCTTCAATTTCTTTTTCATCTGCATCATCACCTGCAATGAAGGCAGTCGCTAATTGTTTGAAATCAAAGTCAGTTTCATTTGGTTTCAATAATGAAACAATTGGAATGATAATGAAAGTGCTACCAACAGCGACAAAATTACCAATCAAACAAGCTTCAGCAGTCATCAATGAGTCTTTATCAACACTACCAGAGATAGCTTTGGCTGAACCAATCCAACAAACTAAACCAGCGATTGTTGCAGCTGGAGCACCATAAGTACAAGCAAAATTACTCGTTTTCTTCCAGTACAAAGAAAATGTGATGATACCTAAAGCTGGTGCTAGGATGATACCATAGAAACTGATTAACCAACCAACAGTAACACCAACATAGTTGAAAATAACTGAAATGCAAGCAACAAAGATACTGAAGCACACCGTTGCCACATGACCGAAACTCACCAATTGTTTCCCAGTGGCTTTCGGATTGATATAGCCTCTGTAGACGTCAAATGTAGCGACACTTGAAAATGCAATCAATTCAGCAGACATGGCTGAAGTCACAGACATGAATAAGTTTAACACAGCGGCAACAGAACCGGATTTACCCAAGATTGTACCAAATGCATAGATGACTGGTAGCCCAGCTGAGGCCTCATGAGCACTCAAAGCATTTGGATAAGTTCTAAATCCTGGGTACACTAACAAAGCACGGCAAACTAAACCACCAGCTGTACCAAGTACCCATGGGATGGTTAACCAACATGCACTTCCCAACACATAACCATTTAAAACACCCTTTGGGGACGCAGCAATAGCCTTTTGAGAATACGATGGATCACCGAAAACAGAACTTAAACCACCGACGCAGACAGCCCAGGTGATCATAAACATTTCTTTGTTTCTGAATGAGAGATAACTATCACCAGTTGTTGGAGGAAATTTCTCCGATGCTTCAACAAGCATATCATGGAATTTATCAGTAGACCCGATGATGTCTGAGGTGGTAAACACTTTAAAGCACATGATAAGAACAACAAAGTAGATGATGACAGTATGAATCCAATCAGAAATGAAAGTTGACTTTAAACCACCGAACGCGGTATAAGCACAAACACCTAATGGTAATAGAAAGTTAGCAGCGATAATGTTGATACCTGTAGAAGCATTGAAACCTTGAGAGGCACCAAGTAATAAGCAACCAGAGACCATGATATTTGTAGCAGTGATGTAGAACAAGTAGACAAAATGTGTACCTTTGTCATAACGAGCTTTGATGATTTCAGCAACTGTATGACAGCCTGGTGCAATTCTTTTGATTTCAATAGCCAATTGTGTAAAACTTAATACTTGGATCCCGCCCATTATACCATATAGATAACCACCTGAGATACCATAAGTATAACCCCATAAACCAGAAGTTAATAGGGTAGCAGGCCAAACCCAAGAAGAAACAACAGCAGAGCTGATAAGACCCGAGTTCACAGATCTTGAAGCAGTTGTGAAATGTTCAGAATTTTGTGTTTGGTTCATGTATTTGGACAAGATGGCGGTGATACCACACATAATCAGGGCAAAAGCTGCACCCAAACCCACAATAAACCCATAACCGTAAGATTGTGGAAGAATAGTGTCTGTCATTGTATTTGTGCTACGCGAGGAATAACCATTGTGAACGGATCAAGAAAAGAATCAGGTACAAAGTGAGCCCTTATATAGTGCAGATCTTAACCCCAGTGAGCACTGTAAAAGTGCTGGTGTAGAGAACCTGCATTACTACTAGGTAAAAATAGCAACAAGATCGATTGAATGGTCAGTTGAAGTGGATCTGAGATCAGTTGATCCTCCTGTTGAAGCATTCAACTCATACAATTCCCGGGCGTGTATCCGAATCGGGAAACCGCGGAGATAAGATAAGGCAGATCGCAAAGCCCGCGATTACTGCGAGCGGGCCACCATTTTAACTATGGGAAAGTGACACAAAAACGAGCCAAACAGAGAAATCACCGCATTTTATTCAGCTTTCCAAAAGAAGATTGCAGTCGCCGAGAGAATCAAGGGATCACCAAGAAAGCCGCAATGCACGTTACTTTGTCCGCTCCTCCACATTCAACTGCCTACAACGACATCATCAGAGACTTCCAGGACAAGATCAAGCATTTCCACGAGTACCAGAAGCACATTGCAAGCCAAGTTACTTTGAAGGACACCTTTGATGAAAAATATGCTGTTGGAATCAAGTCCCTACCTTCTCAGACTCAGAAGCTCAAAGCAAGGAACGGTGCTATATTAAATTTGTTATTAGTTGGCCAATCTGGCTTAGGTAAAATCCCAATACCCCATGACTCATTTCTGTCGACATTATTGTTATTAACCGATAAATTCTAGGCAAGACTACGTTCGTTAACACGTTGTTTGGCACATCTTTACTTCCAGATGTTTGGCATCAAGTTGACGAGATAAGTCCTCATGTTTCATTTGCAAATACGACCAAAATCGCCCGAAAAACATTGAACTTGGTGGAACAAGGTTTTGATTTGGACTTTACAGTCATTAATACGCCAGGTTTCTGTGATAGGGTTGATAATCAGTTTTCCTGCGTGCCAATTATTGAATACATTGATCGGCAGTTGAGATTGTACATGTTTCAAGATGAACAACCAGATCGCACCAATAAGATTGATCACAGGGTTCATGCTTGTCTTTACTTTATCAATCCAACATCCAAAGGTTTAACTGCAGCTGATATTGAAGCTTTGAGACACATATCTAAGAGAGTGAATCTAATTCCCGTGATTGCCAAGTCAGATACGTTAACTGCTAGAGAGTTATCACAATTGAAGAGCTTGATAAGAAGCATTATTGAGGCTCAAGAAATCAATATCTGCGAGCATATTGAAGATAATGAGGTTAGAAATAAGATCTTGGAACATATTCCATATTCAATCATTGGTTCCCAAACGTATGTCTATAACGATGATGGGAATCCAGTTAGAGGTCGTAAATATGATTGGGGTATTGCTGAGGTTGATAATGATGACCATTGTGATTTCAACAAGTTGAAGGAGATTTTATTTGCTAATCATATGGTTGACTTGATATCAACTACTGAATCGTACTACGCCAGATGCCGCGATAAGTTGATCAAAATCAGAGTCAAATATGCGAAGGAGCATTCAGCTGAAGATGATCAATTGGTCAAGTCTATCGATTTTGAAAATTTAGATAACAATGGTTTAAAAAATTATGAGATCTTATCAAAAGTGAAAAAAAGTGTTGTTGATGATATGGTTATTGAATGGAACCCTATCTTTGTTCAGAAACAATTTATTCAAAGAAAGAGATTTAACAAAGTTATTGCAATTGAGGAAAAGAAGTTTAAAGATTGGAAAAAGGCATTACTTGATAAACAAAATGCCTTTAATGAAGACATTGAACTAATTTCCAATGATGTTCAAAAGTTGAGTAATGATATTGTTCAACTAAAGAAAGAAGCTAGACAAAGATTTTCTGAAGATGATGGTGATAATATTGAGATTGATACTACATGGGCAACAGATGGAGATGTAGATGGCTTAAAGATTCATCCTATGGAGCTTAATCAAGCACCAGTCTCCACTTGAGTGTTACTATTTTATACTTTTAACAACAAAGATTGGCTTATTGATGGTGTAGTTTTTCGTACTATGGTCTACCGATAGCTTTTAGCCCTAACTAAATAGAGATGACTTGTGTGTATTTAACAAAATATAAATTGTAGTGAAAAATTTTTCACTTTTCCTTCATCAGCAATGCTTCACGACTGGAAAAGTAAGATGAGTTGTAAGTAAAGTGCGTGGAAGGAAATGGAGTAAGCTTTGATTCTTTTAATATGATGATCCTCTTTCTTAAGTATGTTTTTTCTGGCATCTCTAATGTTAGAACTTGTTTAATTACCGGTTCAATGAATACAACCATTTGACTATTATCTGATATGAAAAAAAGTTTAGTTTAATCCGTTGCTTTAATACTGTTTGGTGTGATTACTAATTTGCTTTTTAGATTGGGTACGTTAATAATATATGATGGTACAAGATCATGAGATTGTTGTAGTCAAGTTGGGGTCCATAATCGACCATGACCTCTCTTTGCATATTCCTCTGCCCTTATAACTTCTTTGAAAAGTATTGAATCAATGTAGTAGGGAGTCTGTACTTCATATTTATTCTTCTGACACCATTGAATTAATGAATCATCTGTAGTTATCAATGGCTTTTGTTCACTTTGTACAACTTGTATTAAAGTTTTGTAACGATATGGACATTTGATGGGGACGATGGGCGTATCTTTTAAGACAATGTTGTTTTCAAGGTTTTCGTCTATGAATGATATAACGTCTCGAGCCCTTTTACCCTGGGGACCTTCTTTACCCTTGATATAATCTAATTTATTCAATGCTAATCATTTTTTGTTAGGGCCCGTGTATTAGTGACTTTTTTATTGGGTACGTACTGTATTTGGGGATTACTAGCTGAATTTCCCATTTTGAGATGATTGAGAGACAAGAAATCAGTGCTGAATGGTCCAGAATCACTGATTCTATGGACATTAGTGGGAGGTTTTTACACTGCTTATGTGTGGTGTGTGTGCTATGAGTATTTAAATGGGGAGCGTTCTTTGTGGCCGGATGAGATCAATTTCGCGTTATAAAAGCTCTGAGCCATTAGCTCTTAGCTCTAATCACGTCTATTCTCTATGTACATGCAAGCTTCTATGTCTCTGTCTATGTCTCTCTGTCTCTCTGTCCCTCTCTCTCCTCTGTCTCTCCCACTTTTCAATTATTGGCATCTCTAAAGTTTTAAAGGTCCTTCTCGTCAAGAAATTCCAGCAAAGATTCAGGTTTAAACGGCCAATTATGAAACATTTCAGTAATATACAAGAACTCATCACTTGTTAAATCTTTTGCCTTCATATTCATGATATCTTTATTCAACTTGGCCAACAATGGTATGAAATATTCTTCAGCACCAGGTCCCAAGTTCTTTATACTTTCTTTAATTTTTTGTAATTTTAAAATCATCATGTTTTTAGTGACATAATCCCATTCATAAATATCCATTATTGATGGATCTAATGGATTAAATTCCATTAATGTCATTGGAATCTTTGATACGAACGATTTGGGATCCAGTTCTAATGGATTGTTATCACTTAATAAGGTCTGATCAAAGTTTTTCAACCTGGTGGATCTTTCAATAGCATGTATCTTGAAAGTACTAAAAGTTTCAGCAACAAGTGAACATTTAGCCCTTGCTGAAGTCTTTGGAGGTGCTGTTATCTTGATAGCACTCGATTCAGGAATCCATAATAACATTCTAACATTCCCAAATTTTTGAATCCAATTCTGATGTGATAAACATGCCAACCATTGCATTAATAAACCTTCATCAGCAACAGAACCTGTGAATAAAAAGCCATCATGGATATGATCACGAGATTGGAAACCTGGTTGCAAAATACCATCGGTTTCATCTGTGATTTTTAAATAAGATTTCCATGCAAATGGGTTCAGATTAACATGTTGTAAATTGTGCTTTAATCGATTTATTGATTCAAGATAAGTTTCAATATGTTTCACAAATTCTTTTCTACTTTCCATCAAAAGATGTTGTGATGGTTGCAAATGGTTGTATAGAGCAGTGGAGAAGACCAGATTGTTGGAATAAACATCAAGGATCTTGAGGTTGGTGTAGTTGTATTGTAGTCTTTTACAAATAGTTTCTGCGCTGAGTTAGTAAGATTGAATAAAACAGGTTCTATTACCAGAAATAAAGGAAAAAAAGGTATTTAAAAAGCAAAAAAAACACTCACCAGCCACTGTTGGATCGGATAAATAGTTGCATTTAGAATAATTCTTCAGTTTGAATCCTTTTGGAGTGGGTACTTTGACCATTTTATCCGTTGCGCTAGTATTTATTGGTGTTTTGATGCTCATCTCGAGAACTGAAAAATAAATACATACACACATTATAAAAAAGAAAACAGTACAAAATGCATAGAAATCAACACAACTATAAATCACCACAGACTCACTAAATACACACCATAATATCACAGATAAAATGTTCAAAATCAAACTAAAACAACCAAAAGAACCAAAAATCGAAAATGAGAAACCAAAGATCAAATTGAACCTCTCAAAGCCATCGAAGTCATCAAAGCCGTCAAAACCATTGAAACCATTCGAAAAGACCAAAAGAATCCCAAGAATACGTGTTAAACCAACAAGAATCCCCGGTGAAGGCTACGATTCTGAGGATTCTGAGATAGAGGATGATCCTTTATTAGAAGAGGGAATCATAGTGAGGGTGTTGCCAGATGCTGAATTGGATTATATGAGACATTGTGTTGAAATTGGCGATTATTCAAATATTCATATGAAATGGAAGGGTAAAAGACGGTGTATTATCAAGATTAACAATTCACTTTATGCTGCAAAGTTGATACAACTCCCAAATATAATTGAGGTTCAAAAGACTTTGGATAGGAAGAATTTATTTAAAACGATAGATATATCGCAAATCTTGTTGGTGGTTAAAAAGATTGATTCCGAAGAAGAAATTAATGATTTAAAAGTTGACGAGAATGAAGTATATCAACATGGGCTGACACCTCCTTTGTATAATGTTATGAATTCTGAAGTAAGGAGGAAGAATAATACTTCTTATATTCATTCCTTGGAATTAAAAGTTGATGAATTGTTAAGACTGGATGAAGAAGCCATGGATTCAACATTTGAGTTGATTGATCCAGAAAGCGTAAGATTAGAGGATACAACTTTTGTTCCAAGTATTCCTTCGGTTGTTGAAAAGGAACAACCCCTACCGCAGGATCAAATTCAAGAAGAAGAACCTGTCATTGATGAATTAGAACTTGAACTAGAACAAGCTTTAGGTGATGATGAAATGGAAGTTGATGAGCCTGAACAAGAAGAAGAGGAGGAAGAATCTGAAGAGGACTCAGAAGATGAAGAAGACGAGGATGAAAGTGATAATGAACACGGTGTATCACGTAAAGTTGAAATTGATGAGAATGAACAACATAATGCCCTATTACGTGACGAGATCAATGAATTACAACAGACTATTGAACAGAATAAATCAAGATTGGAAAAGACTCATAACCCATTATTGCAAAGCAGATTCGTTGATAGTATCAAGAAGCTTGAGAATGAATTGGAGAATAAAAAGAGACAGCTGAAAACCGGGGAAGATAAGAAGAAGAGAGAAGATGCTGAGAAGGAAGCCGAGGAACAAGGTGATGATAAGCAAGATGAAGAGCACCAAAGACAAGAAGAGGATGATGATGGCGAAGAAGAGGATGGGGATGGGGAGGAGTTAGGTGATGGGGAGGAGTTAGGTGATGGCGATGGCGATGAAGCTGGTGAGGGTGCAAGTGATGATGATTTGGATGAGTTGTTTCAGTGATTTGTCTTGATCTATAAACAAGGCTATGATACAATACCCTTGCGCTTGATATAATATGTTTTACACGTTTGTTTTGTAATCTGCGGGATTAGATTCAACGAGATTCAGTCTACTACTTGGTGCAGATTAATTATTCAAGCCATCTCATTTTATGGTAATTTTATGAAATTGCATGTTCATGTAGAACCTCATGTATAAATCAACAGTCTAGTTCCGTTCTCTCTTTGAATTTGATAGTTTCAATCCAATTTGAGATCAAGTAAGGGGACATTGCTAAGATTGCTACACAATAATATCTAAAATTATCTTTATATTCATTAAGATGCCAGTTGAGGGGTCTTTTCTATCATTAAACACGAGTTGAGCGAAGTTTAGTTGCATTTAGAAAATCTGATTCAATCAGGATTCCTATAGCCTTTGAACTTTTTTTTTATTTTTGTGGTTTATTAAAATGAAAAATCAAGTCAGATTTAAAATTTTAATGGTTTTGGTTGTTCCCATGGATTAGTTTGATCAGTGAAATGACCATAGGAAGCAGTTTTGAAGTAAATTGGTCTAGCCAAATCTAATTCTTTAACAACAACACCTGGTCTTAGATCGAAATTTTTGTTGATAATTTGAACTAATTCATCAGAAGAATATTTAGAAGTACCATAAGTATCAACGTAGATGGATAATGGCTCAGCAACACCAATAGCATATGATAATTGAACTAAGGCTCTTCTAGCTAATTTAGCATGAACTAAAGATTTAGCAATCCATCTAGCAGCGTAAGCAGCAGATCTATCAACTTTTGAGAAATCTTTACCAGAAAATGCACCACCACCATGAGCACCCCAACCACCATAGGTATCAACAATGATCTTTCTACCCGTTAAACCAGCATCACCTTGAGGACCACCAATAACAAATCTTCCAGAAGGTTGAATGTGATAAATGGTTTTTTCATCTAATAGATGTTCTGGGATAACAGTACCAATGATGTGTTTTTGAATTTCAGATCTTAAATCAGCAGTGGAGATTTCATCAGCATGTTGAGTAGAAATAACAATTGTATCAACTCTTTTTGGAATAACAGCACCACCATCTTTTTCATATTCCACAGTGACTTGAGTCTTAGTATCTGGTCTTAACCATGGTAGGGCACCAGATCTTCTAGCATCAGCCAAAGCTTTGTTCAATTTATGCGCTAACAGAAGGGTTAATGGTAGTTTTTCATCAGTTTCATCAGTGGCATAACCAAACATGATACCTTGATCACCAGCACCTAATTCTTCCAGGGCCTTTTCATAATGTAAACCTTGAGCGATATCTGGAGATTGTTGTTCAATTGCAACAAGAACATTACAAGTCTTGTAATCAAAACCTTTTTCACTTGAATCATACCCAATGTGTTTAATGGTATCTCTAATAATCTTTTGATAATCCAAGTTTGCCTTTGTGGTAATTTCACCAAATACTAAGATTAACCCAGTTTTAGCAGCGGTTTCACAGGCAACTTTTGATAATGGATCCTGGGCTAAACAAGCATCTAAAATAGCATCTGAGACTTGATCACAGATCTTGTCTGGGTGACCTTCACCGACGGATTCAGAAGTGAAAAGAAAAGTTTCAGCCATGTTTGGAATATAATGCAATTAGTCAAGATAAAGTAGTATTGTATTTATTTATTTATTTTTCTTTCCTTTTAATGATTTCTTCACCTTTATATACAAAACCGTGGAAAAGAAAAAAAAATTTTGCATGTGCAAAGTGGCCCGAACCGGACTTGGAAGCCTTTAAACGACAACTTGTCACGTGCTGTGGCGTCTGGGAAAAATTAGCAAATTGTGGCCTCGGACAATCTCGGACTTAACGAAGGGAACAAAGAACAAATAACAAAAAGAGGGCATTAAATACATTAAATACATTAAATACATTATAAACATTATAAGCATTAAAAACGTACATTACATTACATTACATTAAATCGCACTCTTCTTAACCCGGGTCATGTAAACACTATCAAACTCAGAAAAATCAAGATCAATGCCTCCATATTCTTGGTACTTCTTTAATGCTTCATTAAATAAAAGATCAGCGTCCTGATAAACGATAGATCCTTCCTCATTATAAATTTTGGCATTATCAAACATCAATCTAACATCTTCAATAAAATCCTTTAGACTCATGTATACGCTAGTATCAATTCTCTTCTTAATCACATCAAAGGCAATTGGTGTCTTGATCAACACATAGTAATCTGGATATATCTTCTTTGGTGGTTTTTCAAGGAAAATATCACTCAATCTACGGCCATCTTCATTGATAAAATCAATCAAATAATCAAAGATCTCTTTACACTTGGTAGTCAAATTGTCACGATCCTCTGATGATAAGATATCTTCTCTAACAATTCTATTTGGTGGAGTGCCTTGTCTACCCACTGTACTCTTTTTTTTTGAACGTGATCCATTTTTAGGCTTTGGTAATTCATCTTCAAATGATGGAGTGTTCTTTCTCTTTTTATTTTGAAATTCATCACCTTCTTCATCAATATCATTCGATACCTTTTTTCTGGATCTTTTCTTCTTCTTTGGTGCTTCATCATCATCTTCACCATCATCATCGGCATAACCATCAATTTGTCTCAACCATTGTTCTTCCGTTAAGTTGTCATCATAAAATGTTGTCTTGCGTTCTCTTGCACCACGACCAAAATCAGCTTGGTTAACTTCTTCAACAAAATCTGATGGTTCACGTTCGTATAATTTAGGTAATTCAGAATCACTGTATAATCTTGAGACCGTCTTATTGTTTCTTCTTTCTTCATCGAGCTTTCTGAAAACATCCAATTCTGATTCATTTCTTGACAAAATTTCATTCAATTCATCATCATCCAAATCTTCAGCTTCATCTTTCCCATTCTTCTTATTTTCTTCACTTTCTAACAAGGCTCTTAATAATGCCTCTTGCTCTTCATTAGTAGATTTATTATCAAATTTACCAGCTTGAATGACTTTACCATCAATATCCAATTTTTGATGGGCTCTTTCTAAGATAACTTCCTCCACAGAATCTTCAGTGATTAATCTCAAGATTCTAACTTCATTCTTTTGACCAATTCTATGAGCACGATCTTGAGCTTGTAAATCTTGATGAGGATTCCAATCAGTATCAAAGATGATGACAGTATCAGCAGTTTGTAAATTCAAACCTAAACCACCAGCTCTGGTGGATAATAAGAATGCAAAATACTCAGAATTTGGAGCATTGAACAATTTCAATAATTCAGTACGATCATCAGGTTTAGTAGAACCATCCAATCTTAGATATTTCATATCATTTAATCTTAAGAAATCTTCCATAATATCCATAATTTGGGTCATCTGGAAGAAAATCAAGACCCTATGACCAGTGGCTTTGAATTTTGGTAAGACTCTTTCAAGTAATTCAAACTTACCAGCAGCTCTCCAAATGTTTTGATTAGTGTCATGTAATGGATTGATAATATCTTCGATCTCTTCAAATACAAATGGATGGTTACAAATCTTTCTCAATTGCATGATTGGATTATTGAAACCCTTTAATGGGACTAATTTGCCATTTTCTTCATCCGGAACAAAGATTTGATGGTATTTTAACATGTGTTGATACATCTTACTCTGGATCGCAGACATTTTACACTTAATAACTTTTTCAACTTTGTTTGGTAAGTCTTTTTCAACATCTTTCTTCAAACGACGTAACAAGAATGGTCTCAACACCTTGTGTAATCTTCTAATGACTAATAGCGTTTCTTCTTCTGATAATTCAATCTTGTCTTGACCACCAGTGTTGGCGAAAGGGGTATTAAACCATTCGTCAAAAGATTTAACTGAATTGAAAATCTTTGGAAGCACAAAATTTAATAAGGCCCATAATTCTGGCAAATTGTTTTGTAATGGAGTACCAGTTAAAATTAATCTATAATCTGTATGGTAATATTGGGTTAAAGTAGATGATAATTTCGAGTTAGCATTCTTCATACGATGGCCTTCATCAATGATCATATGAGCCCAGTTGATCTTAGACAATAATGGACGATCTTTAATAATGTATTCAAAAGTGGTCAATAACACATGGAAATTTCTTGTTCTGATATCATGTTGCATCACTTTACGAACATTTGGAGTACCCTTGTATGTGATTTTCTTCAACGCAGGTGCCCATTTCTCAAATTCAAGGTTCCAATTCGTTAGAGTAGATAATGGGACAATCACCAAGAATGGGCCATGGACTTTTTTAACTTCAAATAGATACGTCAGTAATGAAATACTCTGGATTGTCTTACCTAGGCCCATTTCATCCGCTAAGATACCATTCAAGTGATTGTTGAACAACGAAACCATCCATTGCAAACCTTTGATTTGATATTCCTTTAGGGTACCACCAATTAGGATCCTTGGCTGAACTTTAATCTCTTCCTTCACCCTATGTGCAACTGAGTAATAGTCAATGTTTTCGTTTTCTTCCTCTTCATTTGCGGAGTCTTCACCATCTTCATCGGCAATTCCTTGTGCTTTGGCATGTTCATGCGAATCCTTTTGTTGCTCCTTAACAGCCTGTGCCAGTGAATCCAAGAATTGATTTGTCTGCCTTAACAAATGCGTGATACGTGTATCCTTTGTTTGATCCAGCAATTTGATATAAGCCTCCTCATCATTAGCTTTCAAAGCTTGCAAACGTTGTTTCGCATTTCTCTCAATTCTTTTCTGTTCCTCTTTTTCAATATAGGTGTGTAAAGATCCAATTGATTTACCAAATTTTGCTAATCGTTCCTTCTTTTCATTTCTTTGTTTCAAAATATGGCTTGATTCAGAAGTCAATTTCTCAATTTGTTCAGTCTTTTTCTTGTTTTCAATTCTCAACTTTTGTGACTCTTGTTGTATATATAAATTGTTCGTCTTATCAGCATCCATAAGTGTTATCTTTCTATTTTTGGCTAGGAAATTTGGATGTGTGTTAGTCAACAAAGAGTTTTTGAAATAATTGAAACTCAAGACATGACCCCTGACAGCCTTTTGGAAAGGTAATAACTTCAAAGAATAATAATCGATCAAGTCATCAAGATCATTAGAATCCGGATCCTTGTGGTCTATCTCTTCGTTAAACTCATCCAGTAGTAATTCAATCTCTAATTGAATCTTAGCCTCTCTTATTTGATAAGATCCATAGACATCTAAACCTTGAGGAAATACTCCAGGTATTATCACTCTTGATTTTGGATGATATAATAGCTCATATGGAATCGAATCTTGCTGCGTTGGCTTAGTGAAACTATCAACAATTAATTTTGGATCATTTACAGGTATCACAGTTTGAATTTCAGGATGATCTTGTTTTATCTTTTCGAATGGAACTGGCTTTTGATCTTGGAAAGTACGGATTGTATTATTTACTTTAGATTGACGTGATGTTGGTGCATTTCTTTGTGATAGGGCCGGTGATTGCTTTTGTTGTTGAGCCCCTGGTGTCAGAACTTGTGAAGGCTGCTGCAGATGCGGCTGTTGTTGAAGTGGAGGAGGAATCTGTGATTGCACCTGTTGCGGTTGAGCTGCAGGTTGCACAGATTGTGGACTCTGAAGCTGAGTTTGAGTTTGAGGATTTGGTTGTTTATAATTATTGTTCTTCATTGATTGCATCAATATGTTATTAACCTCTTGTGGGATTGGAATGTTTTTCACTAAACATTTGAAAGCAGCAATCTGAGCTTTCAATAACATCGATTGATACTGAGAGAATAGGCCATTGCTCAATGTGTTTCTATTATGGCCTGGAGCGTTATCATTAAACCCATTCTGCTGCTGTTGCTGCTGCTGCTGTTGTTGTTGTTGTTGTTGTTGTTGTTGTTGTTGTTGTTGTTGTTGTTGTTGTTGTTGTTGTTGTTGTTGTTGTTGTTGTTGTTGTTGTTGTTGCTGCTGTTGTTGTTGTTGTTGCTGCTGTTGAGGCAGCTGCTGTTGAGAAACATGAGCTCTTTGTTGCTGTGGGAGTGGTGATGGCTGTTGGTTAATCTGTTGTTGGCCTCCTTGTGGACTTTGCAAGCTACGTCTTGCCAACTCTTGTTGTTTTGATATCTGCTTCAGCATCTTTGAAAGGTGGATAAACTCGCCATTTTGCAATGCCTGCTCACCAAACTGCTGCTTTAATTGCATCCATCGTTGGTAAAGTTTCTGAATTTCCTCCTTGGGAATCGGCCTATTGAAGTCCATCACTGATTCCCAAAATTTTGAGGCTGATTTGGTGTTATTTGTTGTCTTTAGTCGGAATAATAAGAAACGGCATATCTGCTTTGGCTTTACTATTTCTAGGACAAAAAAAAAAGAATGGTGACTTCCGGGTAACAGTCTCTCTTTTTCTTTGACTTCCTAATGAGGTAACTATAAGTCGCAGGCTACACTGGAAGTGTAACTTACAGATGAATCACTGAACGTATGATGTATTATTAGAATTGGCATCTAGAAAGATATTTATAAAATGTGACAGACTATATTTGGAAGGACGTTTAAACAGAGGGTTAGAGTCATCAAAATCCAATCACACGACCTTTTACGGTTCATGGTTTATACTCCGGTAATTCATCCGTTACCAATCCTTCAATAAGTTGGCTAAATTTAACAGCACCACCATATGGGAACTCTAGAACACTCATCCAATCATAAAGATAGTTCAAACCACCTTGTGTGTTCGTTATTTTGAAAACAATTTCATATTTATTACTACCAAACCAAGGAAGGACCAATTTGTTCCCCTTGATATCCTTAAACAGCAGTGAAAAGCTGTCATTATCTGATTTTTGGTCTGTAAGAAGCACCAATCTCTGATTTGTGAGATAAATGTGGCCCTTTAAGGTTATTGTTTCGGCATTTGGCTGCCCTATTGGTGTCAATTTTAGTGTGACCCTTTCTTCTTGTGAATGTGTCAATTGTTCAAGAGGGAGTAACGTGAATGGATCATGATGGCTCCCTCGTCTTTCAACCCAATTTAGTGACATTTTGATTGTTCTTGGTCTTTAATTAAGCCAATTCCTTCTATAATTGTATTTATTACTAAGTAGAACCTATCGAGCAAACTGATTTGTTTACTACTATTGACTATCATCAACCATAATCAGTTATCTCTTTTTATGTTCCGAAATCCGTACTTCACTAAAAATTTCACTTTGTAGCTGGGGAGTCAAAACGAAGCTGAGAAAACGGTTCTTTGTTGCATATCAACCCTAAATGCCACATAAGAACTCATATATAGTGGCCATTGATCTCAGAGATACTCAAGGACAGGATAATTGGTGTGGAAAGGCAATTGCAAACGGAGATTTATTCATTGAGGCAAACTTATTGACAAAGTCACTTCAAGGTGGCACAAACACAA
The DNA here is from genome assembly GCA_030569295.1 of Taiozyma yuanshanica. Taxonomy (NCBI): domain Eukaryota; kingdom Fungi; phylum Ascomycota; class Saccharomycetes; order Phaffomycetales; family Wickerhamomycetaceae; genus Taiozyma; species Taiozyma yuanshanica. Next base: position 20,955 of record JAJMKP010000036.1, on the reverse strand, counting down.
AGGACTCAAAGCTCATAGATTATAGAGCAAGTGAACTTCATATTATAACTTTGGATCAAGAAGGGATGGCAGCTGCTGCTTCTTCTTCAAGTAGTTATGGATCATCTGGCTCGTTGGAGCAATTGAAGGCTCGATATATGGGTTACGGTGTTGTCCGGTTATACAGAGATTACGATGATGATAATAATGACAAGACAATTGAGATGGAATCAGATGAGACAACGGTGGCCATTGTTGCTGTTCCAGCTTATTTATCACCAACAGACTTGCTTGGATTTCTAGGTGATAGTGTGATCAAAAATGTATCACATTTTAGGTTGATCAAATCTGATAATCCAAATAGATATATGGTATTGATGAAATTTAGAACAAATGAATCGGCAAGAAAGTTCCAAGATGAATTCAACGGTATATATTTCAATTCATTGGAAGCAGAACAGTGTCATACTATCTTTGTTAAATCAGTGATATTTGAACCTTTAAACGTTCCTCATGCTAATTCTGGGTTTCCATATTTAATGGAAGATCCATTTACATTACAAATGAAGAGAGCGATTGGAGATCAAAATGATTTACGAACTAAAGTTGTTAAGGAATTACCAACATGTCCCGTATGCCTAGAGAGAATGGATTCTGATGTATCGGGGTTGTTAACTATTTCATGCCAACATACATTTCATTGCAATTGTTTGAGTAAATGGAGAGATGATACTTGCCCCGTATGTCGTTATTCAAATCTGGTACTTGATCCTTTGAAATCAAATTCGAGTTCACAATCACCAATATGTTCATCCTGTGGTGGTAACCAGAATTTATGGATTTGTCTAATTTGTGGTAATATTGGCTGTGGTCGATATGACTCCAAACATGCTATTCAACATTTTGAATCTACAAATCATTGTTTTGCCATGGGTATTACTACGCAAAGAGTCTGGGATTATGCTGGCGATAATTATGTTCATAGGTTAATTCAAAACGAACAAGATGGGAAGCTGGTTGAATTTGATGCCACAAGTGTGAACAGTGGTACAAGTTCAAATAAAGATAAAGATGGACATTATAATTTGGATGATTCGAATTTGTTATTATCACAATTGGAATCACAAAGAGAATATTACGAATCAAGATTAGTTGATATTTATGAGACCACGAACTTAATGAAGGAAGAATTGCATATGAAGGATAAAAAAATGATTGAATTGGAGAAGAAGTATGAAGATATTGCACATAACAATGAAAAATTCAAAGAAAGGGATGAAGAAATGAAGAATTTGCAAGATAAGATCAAAAATCTAAGCAAGTTGAAGGCATTAGCCCAAACGTTTGAAAAAAAATATCAAGAAGAGAGGGCATTAACCGATAATTTAAGTAAGAACTTAGAAGAGCTACAATTGAAGAATAGGGAACTTGAGCAACAGAACCAAGAATTGGGGGAACAAGTTAAAGACTTGATGTTTTACCTAGAGAGTCAAGAGAAGTTTAAGGATGCAAGCGATGAAGTTAAGAATGGTACTGTTGTTATGCATCAACGTAATTCTGGTCGAAAATTGAAGAAAAGGTGAGAAAAAACATATGATATTTGAGATTTCAATTTGTGTAATAAAAGTCGAAATGGACTTGATTATTTCTTCAGTAATATTTTTGTAGTTTGAGCTCGCACTCCGAGACTATCGGCTATGTGAACCCTTTCGAGAAATTAACCCGAGCAAGCTCATCGGTACAAGATAGATTATATGGGAGATTAAAGGATCATGTAATATATCGAGAACATATAATTGTAAATAACATGATATCATATTTTATAAACGATTCATTTCACCAACTTGAAGAAATCTTCATCAAATTCAGCAGTAACTTCTCCCCTTGATTTTTTTTCTAATAAATCATTGTATAAGAGTCCAAATACACTTGGAATATCATCGAATTCTTCCATTCCTTCGATCAATTGTTTATAATAATTCTTTGTGCAATTCTTCGAACGATAAAGATCGACAAAATCATAACAGAATTGCTTTTGTTCAGAGGTGGAAAGGGATTTCCATGGTGATGTTGATGTGGAGTAGAATCTTGGTTTTACGTGGGATATTTGCAATAATGAACGTTTAATTGTCGATTGAAACATTGTCTAAAGTGGTAATGGTTGGTGCCAGAGATGAATATTAGAATGTAAAGATGAAGTGAAGTGGAAGGCAAAGAATTTCAAAATAATGAGTGATCTGTAAAGTTGTAGAGCAAAGTACCCGATTAACTACGTTATAAATTTGCCAAAAAATAATAAAAAAAAAAACCGTGGGGATAAAACGTTAAAGCAACCTGCGCGAACCAAAAGTAATGCAGGAGGGCATCATAGTCATAAGCATAGTCATAAACATAGTCATAAGCATCATAAATCAAATCCTAATCCGTAAATAGGGCAAAGTAACAAAGTTATAAATCAGAAGAACCCACCGAATGGATTCTGCGATCCACCTTGAAATCCTTGTCCAAATCCCGGAGGTCCTGGTGGTGGTTTTTGAACTTGACGGTTAACTCCTTGTGGTAAACCGATTCCGATATCATCTTCATTGTTTAAATATGGTGGATCATATCTTGCCGTTGATCTGCCAGCATTCTGGAAAAGTGGGTGGTTCTTATCAACAATCATACCGTCTGGTTGTTCAAAATCTGTTAATGGATCCAAAAATGGTTTGAATTGGGGATGTGGTGGGTTTAAATCACTGGAACCAACAGGTGGGTATTTGTTTCCTGTAGGTATGTGCAAGTGTGATGGAGGGAGTTCTGATGATCTGTCTGGTGGTGGGAATTGTGGTGGTGGGAATTCTTGTTGAGATTCTTCTTGATGCTGTTGTTCTTGCTGTTGTTGATGCTGTTGTTGATGCTGTTGTTGATGCTGTTGTTGAGTTTGTGATCTCTCAGGGTAGAAATTTGATATTGCTTGTTTAATAAAGTTCAATACATGTTTCTCCGAGTTGATTGAAGTTGATCTTATTCCAATTGATTTGATATCAACGGTATAATCGTACTCTTTTAATCTATGAACGACGATATTGATATCACCATCGATAAATATATAATCACCTTCGTGCTTCCCATGAGAATTGAACCCAAATTCTTGCAAAATAGTCAAAATGTCCCTTTCCAATGCCGTCATATCCTTTTTGCCTTTGTCTTTGATCAAGTGTTGTTGTTAGTCGTCTTTGTTGTCTTTGTTGTCTTTGTTAATGTTGTAAATGTTCCCATTGTATCCATCATAGAAGGGTCTTTCACTCGATTTACCCTGTCTTTCAATTTTTCGCCATCAAAGCAAACCACAATAAAAAGAAAGTTACCCTTCAACACGAGTGATTAGTTCCTCAGTCTCATCAAGACAATTGTTAACAAAGGAAGGATTCAAGAGTTGTTATAAGCTATGACCACTACCGTTCCCAAAATCTTCTCCTTTGATGAGATCTCCGAAGTTGCCTCTGCATTGGCCACACATATAATCAACGCACAAGATCAAGCATTAGCTCCAGATAAAGAAGATAAAAATATCCCATCTTTAACCTCATCTTCAACTACAAATCTGAAAAAAAAGGAAAAGAAACATGAAAAGAGGTTTAAAATTGCAATTAGTGGTGGTTCTTTAATCAATGTTCTTAGAGATGGGTTACTTAATAGAGATGATGTTAAATGGGATAAATGGGATATTTTTTTTGCTGATGAAAGATTAGTTCCATTTAATTCCCAAGATTCTAATTATGGAGCTGCAAAGAGAGAAATATTCGATCCATTATTAGCCAAAGGTGGGGAACAACCACAAGTTTATCATATTGATGAATCTTTAATCGATGATGCTCAAGAAGTTGCTGATGATTATGAAAAATTATTGATCAAGAAATTTGCCTCGAAAGATTCTGTTAGACTTCCATTATTTGATTTATTCCTATTGGGTTGTGCCCCAGATGGTCATATTGCATCGATCTTTCCTAAAGATCATGAAGTTTTACGTGAAAAGTTGGCATGGTGTGTCCCTGTGGAGAAGGCTCCAAGTGGGCCTCATAGAAGAATTACATTGACGATACCTGTGATTTGTCATTCTCATAGAGTTAGTTTTGTTGTTGAAGGTGCTGTTAAGGCTTCAATTGTGAAAGTCATTTTAGAAAGACCAGAAAAGGGTCTCCCTGCAAGCGTTGTGAATGAATTGGCTGCAGGGAGAGTAAGTTGGTTTGTTGATAAAGCTGCTTTAACTGAGACTTATCTATGATGTGTGTGTTTATTAGTTTGATGTGTTCTTTTTTTCTTATCATTTATTCCATGCTTCTTTCTATTGCTCACCTCTTTTTTTTTTATATATGATATAGCTGTTATCTACGTTGGTTTTCTATTTATCATGTATAATTGTAATCGCAGTCATTAAAAATTAGTAAGTATTATAATCAGTTCAATCATAAAGCAGCTAAGAATTTTACCATTCTTCTTTTCATAATCCAAAGGATCCAGTTGAAGTAGTTGATAGTGTATAAAGCCCATCAAAGGTAGGTAGTAGTTTTCAACTTTCATTAATGTCCATAATATATCATCATCGTCAGAAATATCAAACATATAAACATTTGGCAAAAACCAATATCATGGAATTCTCTTGATCCAAATAAAAAAGAATCGTTTGTAAAAAAAACGTATTTATCAAATAGTGATTAGTTCTATTAATCTATGATCGATTGTATGATCCAGTTCACTAACCAGTTGAAAATTGACCATAAGAAGTTCTCGTTAAATTTGACCAAGTTGAAACAGAGTGGTTTGTTCAGCTGGGAGGCTTGCAGTAGGGAGTATTGTAAATTTTGGCTGAGGTTGAGCTTGAAGATTGTAGTGAAGGTCATGATCATCTTCAATATGTAAAAGTTATAATGAATGTGTATATGTAATCGTTGGCGTTGCTATAATAAATTGGGTATAAAAAGAATGGGGAAAAAACAACCACACACAAAATTGGAAAAGGGCAAATTCAGGGTTTAAACTGTGTTGTACGGTATTTCCTCAATGCATCATATAGGAATTGGAACTGTTCAAAACTCTGAACAAGTGACATTCTTTGTGTTCTTAATTCCAAAACAGTTTTATAAATTGGATCATCATCTCTTTTTAACAATTCTTCATTATGAAAGAAATAATCCAACGTTATAAAAGTTCCTGTTCTACCAGCACCGGCTGAACAATGAACGACACTAGGTTTATAAGATCCAAGTTGATCAGTTATCAAACATAACTTATATATGGCTTCCCAATCGTTTGGTTTATCAAAATCACTCCAATTTGTATAATACAAATGATGGATGATCTTTTTGGTGACATTTTTATTACCCTTTTTGATAATCTCCAATTTAGATCTTGTATATATCAACCCATCAATTCCATGATAATCTTCCACTTGAATTTCACCAAGGAGTCTTAGATCTGAATCAAACCCTGCGCCATCACCTTTAAATTCTATATATTGGCTCTCATCAACCCAATATTTAGCACATTTAACCCTCTTGCCCTCCATCAATGGTGTCAGCATAACAATGACACATTCGTCATCTGGTAATTGAGAAATCATGGCCCAAAAGTGTGCAATTGTTCCGTTAATAGGACCTTGTGTTGCAATGTATTCGCGGTCGCCAATCGATATTTTGGAAGCATTGATATAATCATCCACTGAGGATTTCAATTGAATACGATTATGATCGAATGGAAGAATGTTCTTGTATCGATTTCTCCCTAATTGGAAAGCCTTGTTTCCAAATTCTAATGACCAAGGAAATGTATCATCGATCTCATCATAGTTTAACAGTTGAGCTTTTGCGAGTCTTTGTTCCTCTATGTGATTGATATGGTCGAATTTAGCTTTAAGATTCTTTAATGGTTGTTCAAGAAAGTCTCGTGGTTTTTCAAACCATTTGAGGAAACTCATTGTTGGTTGTTACGTGGGATGAATGTGGGTTTAAATGTGGTTCATTAATCGGTTCTTTATGATTGTCGTTTCATTTTTAGTGGGAAAATTCTTTGATTTCTCCTTCCGAGATCTCCTGTGTGTGTCCCTTATGAACCCCAAAGTGAAGTCTATAATAAGACAATTGAGTGGAATACCAACTATTGAGCTTTCCTCCTAGTTTAACCATAATGACTTTCAAAGTGGATTAACATGGTTTCTTTTTCCTATGAACTCTCCCTTTTGACATTTAAGATATCAAGAAACCCGATTTCTATGCAAGGCCATGGGGATTTCCCCCTTTTTATATAATCGTTCCCCTTTTATTTTCTCCCTGCCTAGATCCCACTCCCACTGAAACAACTCTGCCTAACTTTTATTCTGCTGTGCAAGCTTAGACTGCAGGAAGGCGGGCGGCCAAGCCCCCCGCCCAGAAGCGTTTTTCTCTCTCTCTGAGCCTCTGCCCGGAGACATTAATTTCCCATCCGATCTTTAATTACCAAAATTATTTGAACTTTTACATTTTAAAAAAGTACCCACATCCAAAACTAAATCATTACTACATCATTTAATACCCATTAACCAAATATATTCAATTTTAATTTTAAACTTGATTCAAAAAAAAATGCATTCACTACGGAAATTATCTACCACTGTATCATTTCCCATATTGAAATCCTCATTTGTGGATCTTAAACACACCCCATCTCTAAAGATTTCATTATTAAAGGCTCCTTCTCATTTCGGACATTACTCGAATAGAATGATGAGGCGGTATAATGAAGATAGATATGCTGTTAATTTTATAGACATACCCGTTGAATTGAATGATTACGGTATGGATTCATTTATAAGGACCCAAACGTGTTTCATCAGTTCAATATTTGATGGGCATGGTGGGGAAACCTGTGCTAATTATTTGGTTGATAACTTACATGAACGAATTGAAATTGTTCAAGGGTTTCAAAATGAGGATTTTGATAAATTGTTAAAAGAATATTATGAAAAGATTGGTGGATATTGGAAAAGAATATATAAGAAACGTGAGAGTTATTATAAAACTCTGAAAAGGAGAAATAAGCATGATTATTATTATGTTAACGATGATTTAGAATTAAGATTAACCAAGGCATGTTTGGAATTAGATCTTGAATTTCTTTCACAAAATAAAGAATCAGGATCAACATGTACTTCAATTTTAATCTATAATTTAAACGTTCGTGATCAAAAGACTTTATATTTTGAACCAGGTGTCATATCAAATTTAACAGTTTCACAAATTGGGGATACAAAGGCCATTATTTGTGATAAAGAAGGTCAAGCACATCAATTATCTTCGATCCATCATCCAACTTCACAGATGGAATCTCAACGGTTAAATAAATTTAGTTCCGGGTTCATGACTGATTCATTTGGTGAAAATAGGTTCTTAAATTTTGCCAATACGAGATCATTTGGGGATTTAATGGGTAAATCAAAAGGTATATCTGCTGAACCTGACATCAAGACTTATATAATTGGTGATCGTCAAGAGATTATCAAAAATAATCTATTGGATCAAACAATTGGTGGGAAAGGTGGCGATGAATGTTTTTTAGTTCTTGTTACTGATGGGGTGACAAATTATGCCACAAATCAAGAGATTATCGATTTAATAATGTCAACAAATAATAATAAAGGTGAAAAAGATGGATCCCCACAAAAAGGTGCCGAAGAAGTTGTTAAATATATAGAGGCCATTGGTGGGGATGATAATGCAACTTGTCTTGTTATTAAACTAAGTAATTGGGGGAAATGGCCAATAAAGGATAGAACGGGTAAATTAAGAGAGGATAAATTAAAACAAGGTATTTCTAAAATGGAAAGACGTTAAAATGATATACACCAAAAAATGGAAAGACGTAAATGATATACAAAGAGACCCAAAAAAATGGAAAGACTTGAATGATATACAAAGATCGCCAGGGGCATTTATTTGCATTTAATTGAACTAATATTTATATACAGGTAGCATTTAAAAAGATTCATAATAATAATAATAATAACAATAATAAAAAAAAGCACTTATAATAACAATGCAGAATTAAAACAACAATAACAAACAACCAATATGAACTCTTCTAATATGAATTTTTTTTTTTTAAACATTCTTATTTGTTTTTAGTTTGAGTATAACTAAATCTTTTTCTAGTTGGTGCAAATTCACCTAATTTTGAACCAACCATATCTTCAGTAACTTCAAATGCAACGTATTCTTTACCATTATGAACTTGGAATTTAACACCAACAAACTGTGGTAAAATAGTACAACTTCTAGCATTTGTTCTTATTGGGGTATTAGTTTTTAAAGCATTGGCAATCGGTAATGGGACAACATGAGGACCTAAATATGTTATGTTAGTACCGTATATATAAATTAAAAGTACCCAATGACATGGACAACTTACCTTTCCAAGCAGAACGACCTTTGAATAGCACCGGACTTATTCTCATTATCGTTTTATTTTATTTTTGGGAATGAAATAGAATAATATGAATAATAATACCAATTTACATCTAATAATTGATCTTTGAAATTCGATTTTAACCGATATAAATTTTGTCTAATTTTTCCCAATATCCCGGAATAAAATTTGGGCCCCAAACGTTAAAATGGTGTTTGGATGTATGGATGTATGACGCTTGGGCTCATATGCTTTCCCAATACGGGTATTACTGTATTTAGGCAGGATCGGGGAAAAGAGGCAAAAAGAGGAAAAAAAACTTGGGGTAAAAATAAAGTTAAAGCAAAAGATCATCAATGGGGAGAAGAAAGATCAAAGAAGGCGATAAAAAGGAGTACTTCTAGACATATGTTCGTCATTACTTACCATATATGTTTACAAATCAACAAACATCAATTTCTCATAACTTCATGAAATAAATAAAATAATTAAACCTAAAAAACAAATAAACCTAAACGTCGTTCCCTGAACCTTTATTATAACAGACCTAATAACCAGCTTATGTATGCTATATAAAACATATGGTATCCGTAGGACAAATGCAACCTCTCTTTTTTTAATTTATTATACGCAAAGACTCATAGCCTAGCCTAGCCTAGCCTAACTCATTTATGTTATGGACGTTCGTTAAAATTAAAAGAGCCAGCGTGGAGAGTATTACGGTTTTCCTTGGCCTTTGTGTTGATTTGAAGGGTAGAATAAGCAGCTAAAGCAACGGTGACACTAGCACCTAGTAAAATTGTGGTCTTGATAGCTGGAGTCATTTTGTGATTATTAAAATAATTGATTATTGAGCTCTATGTCCAGTTGATCTATTGAATATATATATATATATTGATAGGAGATAAAAAAATCTGGGGTTTTTACTCATATTTATACTTTTCTCCAATAGCCAGTTGCCCGTGGAAACGACAAATTAATTTAGAAAACTGTTATCTGCATATGTATAATTTCCTTAAAAGATTATGTCATTAAGGTACCGGATCTTCGGTTGCTGAAAAAACATCTTATATTATTAGTTTTATTTTTGTGTCCCGGGTGGATTCGGTGAAACCGTTTATCAGCTAAAAATGCAACCCGGGGGAGGGGGGGAAAAACTAGGTGCCATACACTTGTATGATTACAATATACCAGAATATTTTGGTATAATAAATAATAGTGGTAACATCCACTGAAACTTAACTAATGGAAGCAGGATCCATAATTCAATATAGGTGTTGCTTTTTCCTTTCTTGCATCCGGAGTTTAGAACACAAAAAAAAAACTGAATTAAACCAGTCATGAGATAACTTGTATCATGATTCAGAAAAGTGGATCTGGTGATTTTTCTTGAATCATTTGAGTTTCCCTTTGTATACAAATTTAACACAAATTATCATGTCACTTTTTTTTTGTTACAGTTACACAGATTTTGTGGAATTTAAAATTTTTCCCCGGATCCAAGCGCCCGAACCGGCGAGACAGAGAGAGATTATGTAATAATTAGCCCGTTGATTACATAATCAAATACAGTTCATTTCTATTTTACAGTGGGGGAGGGAGTGTTGATAGGGCCACTACACTATAAAAAGAGGTTAACTGGTTATATATATTTCAGTAATTTCTTGTTCATATAAAAAGAAAACTGTTCACAGTGTTTATCATGTATTACTCGAATGTATTATGGCTCCTGATATTTTGTAAATTATTTCTATTTTGAAGTAATGAAATAATTTGGCAAAAGACCATCGAACTTTGAATTACCAGTTTGGAATCTGACTTCCTATCATGAATGATTAAAGCCATGTGGTCTTATACCGATAACGACTAATAATATTCAAGTCCTTTGTACTGTCTTCTGTTGTACCATTTAATCAATTCTTTTCAAAAGTTTGAAGTACAACGTGGTTTTAATGATCCTTGGATCTGATTTATTTGATCAAATTATAACCTGTGTGTTTGCATGGCAATAAAAACCTGTTAAAAAGACCTCAAATTTAGATCTTGATTTAATTTACCAGAGATCCCAGATATCTCAATGCCAGCCACTAAAACCAACAGTATAACCCATTGAGATAACTATCATCAAATGGGAAATATATTCAAATTATCAACTGTGCTTCAAGAGAAAAGTAAAAAAAAAACGCGATCAAGAAAACAAGTAAATATAATTCCTAACAATCAAAGCAAATTAATACAATACATCCCCCATTATATATAATAAGAAATTAGACAAAATAGATACCATATCCACTCTTAATATAAAATAACCCCAACGGTCGAATCAGAAATCAATCACTAAAGGCAAACAAATCCCACCCCCTCCCTCTTCTCCCAAATGACAGATCGGTACTGTAAGTTAACCAGGTTAACCACAATTTACACCCACATCATTGACTATAAAGTTCAATAACTAACATAATAATTGTAGCAAATTTTGATCTTGATCAATGCATAGAAAGATTATACAAGAAGGAGCTTCTCCCTGAAGTGACGATACGGGCTCTTTGTTTCAAAGTGAAGGAAATCTTATTAGAAGAAAGCAACGTTGTCCAATTACAATCTCCAATCACCGTTGTTGGTGATATTCATGGTCAATTTTATGACCTTATAGAGATCTTTAAAATTGGGGGTTATTGTCCCGATACAAATTATTTATTTCTTGGAGATTATGTTGATCGTGGGATGTTTTCAGTAGAAACGATTACATTATTAATATGTTTAAAAATAAGGTATCCAACAAGGGTTTATTTGATTAGAGGAAATCATGAATCTAGGCAAATCACCCAAAATTATGGGTTTTATTCGGAATGTATGAGAAAATATGGGAATGCTAACACATGGTATTATTTCACAGATTTCTTTGATTATTTAATCTTGGGGGCTATTATTGATGATTCAATTTTTTGTGTTCATGGTGGGTTATCTCCAAATGTTCATACTATTGATCAAATTAAAATTGTTGATAGATTTAAAGAAATCCCATATGAAGGTGCAATGGCAGATCTTGTATGGTCTGATCCTGATGATGAAAATTCAAATTTCACATTGAGTGCCAGAGGTGCTGGTTATAATTTTGGGATTGATATTGTTAAGAAATTTTTAAAAATGAATAATATCGATAAGATCCTAAGAGCTCATCAATTGTGTAATGATGGGTATCAAATTTATTTTAATGGACTCGTAACAACGGTATGGAGTGCTCCTAATTATTGTTATAGATGTGGTAATAAGGCATCGGTCATGGAGATATATAATAAAAATGAATATTATTTCAATGTTTTTGAAGAAGCTCCAGAAAATAAAGATCAATGGCCCAAGGAGGATACTCTATTCCCTAATGAACAGAGAAGCTCGGGAGTTGTGGATCAAAAGGGCCAGATCGTGGAGTATTTTCTATAAAAGATGTCAATTATATATTAATACGATCTGTTAATTCATTAATATATAATGTTTTTTTTTTTTTTTTCTTTTTTTCGTTTAATATTGTTTCATGAATAATATAGTTCCAAGTTCGTACCGTTGTGAATTTCATAATCACCTAATGTTATATGATCTTTCAATGTAGTGTTGCCCTTCTTTAAAAGGATCTTATTATATGCTGTACCTATCTGAGCAGCTAAAAGTTTTTTAAAATCACCAATTAAATCATCTTCTAAGGCTTTAACACGAACTTTTTTACCAACACTGGAGATTTAATTAGTAACCATTAAATTGTTATAAAATGTAGGTATTTTCATAAAACAATAAAAAAGCATATAAACACACTCACCGGTCATTAACAACAACTTCAATCATTTTTTATCTGTTATTTCAAAAGGTTATCAAGGATAAAATAACTATTGGGATTAAATATTTGTTCACTTTAAACAAACAAACAAACATTTCTCAATTTTAACCGGAGATAAAATAATCTTTGTGTGTGCTCATAACCCTTTTTTCCGAGAGGTTCATCGGAAATATGAAAACGGAAAATAAAAACAATTTTTTTGTGAACATTGAAATAGTTGACATCTTTTAAGTACAATTTTGACATTCTAAAGGTTTCCCCCCATTACCCATGCCAATTCTATTGATAGACTCATATGATTCATTTACTTATAACGTTCGAGATCTCATTAGACGTGGTTCTGGTCAAGAAGTTATCACAATTCACAATGATTCGATGAGTCATGACCAATTGAAAAGATATCTTCCATTGTTTGATGCTATAGTAATTGGTCCTGGTCCAGGTAATCCTCATAACAAACAGGATGTTGGTCTCATACCAGATTTGTTCAAAGATGACGTAATCATCCCAATCTTGGGGATCTGTCTTGGGTTTCAATCGTTATGTCTTGAACATGGCTCTAAAATTGATCAATTGCAAGATATAAAGCATGGTCAAGTATATCAAGTTACTCATAATGAACAAGATTCATTGTTTAATAGGATCCATTCCGGTGTCAACTCAGTAAGATATCATTCCTTATACGTTAGTGAACTTAGTGATGAATTCGTCCCATTGGCATTCACTATTGATAATGATAAAGAGATCATAATGGCTGCTAAACATACCACTAAACCTTGGTTTGGTGTTCAATACCATCCTGAATCCATTTGCTCCGAGCTTGGATGTCAATTGATTGAGAATTTCATGTCAATTACTAATGACTACAATAAACAATTTAGAAAGATCAAAGATGATCCAATATTATTATCAAGTTTATCCAAAGGCATTTTCAGACCTCCATTAATCCAATATGCAAAACCAACCAAATCTACTCTTATTTATGAAAAGATCCATAATGACACACCAATATTGGAAATCTGTGAATCTTTAAATCATCAGGGGCAAAATTTCTTCTTATTAAACTCCGCATCATATCCGGGGAATTGGTCAATAATTGGTCTACAAACTTCATCATCATTATTCGTAACACATTCGACCGAATCACCAAAAATCATAAAATTGAAACAAAATGGTAAAGAAACCATAGAGCCAATAGATACCATCTGGGAATGGATCAGTAATTATATGCAATCGTATATCATTGAGGAAACCGAGACATCTTTCTTCCCCTTCATTGGTGGATTTATGGGTATCTTCTCTTATGAAGAAGGGGAACACATTAATCATGAAAATCTACCAAGGATTACCAATGGTGATATTCCAGATACTAAACTTGTATTTATTAAGAATTGCATCATTAGAAACCATAAAACTGATGAAACTTACATCACCTCCTTAGATAACAATTTAGAACTCATCAAATCGACACTTTCCAAACCATCAAACTTTCAAACCCCTCAATCCCATATAAATGCCACAAAGATCATAAGACCTACTGAAGATTATTATAAGACACTATTCAACCAATGTCAAGAGTATTTACACTCTGGTGATTCTTATGAATTAAACATAACATCACAGACAGAGATCCACATTCCATCTGATATAACACCATGGGAAATTTACAAGACACTAACAGTGAAGAACCCATCCCCATATTCTGCATTCTTTGAATTTGAGGATTGTATACTTATTAGTTCATCCCCAGAACGGTTTATCCAATGGGATAACAATACTTGTGAATTACGTCCAATAAAAGGCACAGTTAAAAAGAGTTCTGAAATGACTAGAGCAAAGGCAGAGATGATTTTGAATACCCCAAAGGAAATTGGTGAAAATTTGATGATTGTTGATTTAATAAGACATGATTTATACCAAATGTTAAATCACGTTAATGTTTCCAAATTGATGAGTGTCGAAGAATATTCCACCATGTATCAATTAGTCTCCATCATAAAAGGTCAATTTGATGGAAAATATTCAGGGATTGATATCTTATCAAGATCATTACCACCAGGTTCAATGACTGGTGCTCCCAAGAAACGCTCTGTTGAAATCTTACAAAAACTGGAAAATGGTAGAAGAGGTTTATATTCTGGGGTTTGCGGATATTGGTCTGTGGAGAACAAGGCCGATTGGAGTGTTATTATTCGTTCATTATTCCATTATAAAAATGATGTTCAAAATAATGGGAAAAATAATGTTTGGAGGATCGGTGCTGGCGGTGCTGTAACTGTCTTGAGTGATGTTATTGGTGAATGGGAAGAATTATTAACAAAACTTGATAGTGCATTACAAGTCTTTACAAAGACTACATGACATGACATTTTTCAAATTTCATGATACACAACAGCCTTTTATTGATCTTTTAAAAAAAAAACCCCCCCACCTTGAGGTTCATATATAAGATCTATTTTAATTCAACAATTTCATCCTCAGTTGCACTTAAACCAATGACATTCAAAAATAGGTTCAAGTTATTAATAATTTTGATCTTAGTAGACGTTTCTGATTCTTTGGCCTTTTTAATTGAACCAAAAATTTCATCTCTAATTTCATCCACAATGATTCTTTGGTGATTGATCTTCCCACTCAATGCCAATGATGCCAAGAATTGCCAAATATAAGAATCATCAAAGTTGTTCAATTTAGAAGATGGGAAGATTAAAGGTATTTTAGTTTCCAAAGATGAAAATAATTTATCATATGCATCAGACCATTGAGATAAATCTTCAGAAGATACGGTTTGTTCTTGTTTGATGATTTCAGCTCTTGATAATAAAATTGTTATCAGTGAAATACCTAATTTTGAAGTTGACAAGAATGAAATGTTGTTATGCTCAATCAAAATTGTCAATAAACCAATAACTTCACTCAAGATGGCTTCATAAGAAAGAAACAAAATAACTGGCTTTAAAACGACTAATTGGAATAATTCAATAGTCTTTTGAACATCTGATGGAATATCATCATTTTCATGATTTTTAAAAGATGATTTGGAAATAATCTTAATTAATGACAAGTTGGCAAATAATAAAGTGACAATTGTTAGTCTTTGCTGTCTATTCAAGAAATGGAATAATCTTGGGAAGATCTTTAACCCCTTTTCATAAGATAACACTTGAATAAATGGGTTCAACTGTTGTGAATCGTCAAATAATTTCAATGATTCCCATAATGGTTCTGTATTCAATTTCTTTTGCTCTCTTTCTTCCGATTCCAATGATAAAACTTGTTGATAAATATCTTCTAATTGTAATAAAGTAGCTTTTCTACCACCTTTGGAAACTTCTGGTAATTCTGGTTTTTTACCAATAATTTCCAATTGTTTTCTTGGCATTCTAGCAGATAATAATGGAATCTTACCTAAAGCACCTTTGGTTAAAGGAGCAGCTTTCGGTTTAGATTTGGCCACTGTAACAGCCTTTTGAACTTGTTGTTGCATTCTTTGTAAAGCTAAATCGGCTCTTTGATAACGACCACCCAATTTATGGCCTGAAAAATCTAAATAGGCCTGAGCAATTGAATTATTGTTGGTGTTTTGTTCACCACTTTTCAACAATCTGTAAACTTGAAAATAAAAATCTTCATTATAAGGATCATCTGTAACTATATGTGATAGTTGAACTCTAGTAACAAAATCTTTATCACGTGGATGCATGATACCAGTGAATTGTAGAATTCTTTGAACTTTTTGTTGACGTCTCATCAAACGCTGTTTTTCCTCTTCAGGCAATTCATTGAAGTTCTCATGATGTTGAGGACCATATTGGTTGTTATAACGACGGTTAGTATTATGTTGAGCTTGCTGTTGGTGACGTGGTTGGTTCTGCTGTTGATGTTCTTGTGGTTGACGATGATCTTGGTGGTGGTCCTGGTGCTGAATCTTTGAAGAAGCTGCTTCTTCAGAGCCGAGAACTGGGAATTCTGATAGGTCAGCGTGTCCTTGTGAGCGTTGTTGAGGTGGCTGGCGATGCTGTGGTAGTTGCTGCACTGGAGCTTCCTGCAGCTGTTGTGGTTCCTGTTTTTGGGGCTGGGCTTGTTGCAGTTCAGGCTGTTGCTTCAGTGGTGACTGCTGCTGTTGTTGTTGTTGAGCCGCTAATTGTTGCTGTTGGAATTGTTGTTGTTGCTGTTGCTGTTGTTGTTGCTGTTGCTGTTGTTGAAATTGTTGTTGTTGATGCTGGAACAGTAATTGCTGTTGAATTTGTGGTGGCAACTGAGCAAATTGTTGAGGAGGAATCTGGTTCAAGTTAAACTGAGGAGGGAAGCTGTAACCAGGAGGACCCTGTACTCCCTGAGGTCCCAATGCCCCTGGTTGGGTTTGTAAGAAACCCGGTGGATAACTGAGGAAACCAGGTGGTTGGACAAACGATTGTGGGGGATGCTGCTGGAATTGTTGTTGTGGTTGTTGTTGATGTTGTTGAATTGGACCTGAAGGTGAACCACCAGTAGTCAATTGAGCTTCAATCTCATCGACTGATAATGGTTGGGCTGGAGCTTGAGCTGGGGTAGCTGATTGAACAGAAGGAGCAGAACCACCCCACAATGATTCGATAGGTTTTAAAGGATCATCGTTCAATGGTAATTGATTTGGTTTTGTAGCAGCAGCCTGAGCATAATTAACGGTAGTTTGAAATGGAGCACTTGAAGCTGAATCACCACCAAAGTTGAAATCAGAATTCATATCAACATTACCACCAAAAGTAGCATCATTGAAAGCATCCTCTTCTTCATCACTGTAGCCTAAATATGTATCTTCAAAGTTTAAAGAATCTCCTTTGCCATTGTTATATTGTCTAGATGACATCTTGACGTCCTGCTTTAAAAGAAACTAAAAGACTCTCTAATTTGCGGTAATTGGGCAATTATATAGCAAAATTATCAAATTGAGTAGAAATTAGCTTATTTGACAGGATTTGAGATTGTTTTATTAGATGTTTTGTTTATCTTTTTAAGTATTTCCTTCGTGGACGTTTTTTCAATCGGAAAAAAGTGGACGACAAAAGAAAAGGTTTTGGTGTATGGGTGTCGCGAAAATAACTCTTTTCGGAGAACAGCTATAAACTATAGGCTACAGACTACACTTATTTGGATTTATTTTCAGCTCCGTTGACATCAATTTACACAAGTTAAACACTCTCACAATGTTCAGTTGCACCCTTGAATGTTTCTTGCTCAGTATTTAATTGTAATTCTTCTCTAATCCTAGCAAAATCATGTTTGTTCTGGTATGCTTCATCATCTCCAAATATTTGATCCATTTCTTCCAAACTCTTTAACTTAGTCTCCGGTATGATAAACCAAGTAAAGAAAAATGCAATTAGACAGAACGCAGCAAAGAATAAAAATGTGCCATACTTCATAGTATTCATCATCCTTGGGGTGATTTGACCAATGATGAAGTTATTCATCCATGTGGAAGACGTTGTGATTGACATTGCCTTTGAACGAATTCCAATTGAAAAGATCTCAGAAGGTAATACCCAACCGATTGGAGCAAAACTGTAGGAGAAATGAATGTCATAGATATAGATAAATGCCATTGCGGCATAACCTGCTGATTTGTGATTTGAAATAGTATCACCATATTTCCCCAAGATGGCACCAACAATGATCAATGAACTACCAGTACCAATGGCACCAGACATCAGTAGTTTTTTTCTACCAATCCTATCAATGATGAAAACAGGTATAAATGTTGATATAAAGTTTACAATACCATAGACACCAGTAGCCAATAATGAAGTGGTATTAGAGTCCAGACCAAGCATATTAAAGATTGTTGGAGCATAATAAATCATCGCATTGCAGCCCATGAACTGTTGGAAGAACATCAATGCTGAACCGATAAAGACACGCTTGAAGTTTGAATAAACAAAGAACAAATTTTTGTACTCTTTATACATCAATACAATGCCTTTAGAGTTACCAAAATGTTGCGCCTTGTAATGTCTCTCAAATAGCACTTCACCTTTGATTTCCAAGAATTCATGTTGTAGGACTTTGCTACCACTTGGCAATTTTCTAATTCTTGAAAGAACTGAAAGAGCATCATCCTCATTACCTTTAAACATCAGAAATCTTGGTGTCTCTGGCAAGTATATCATCCCCACACCTAAGAGGAATCCCGGTGCTATCTGTAAACCTAGAGGAATTCTCCAACTCGAGGATTTTTGACCGGTACAACCTCCATGAGGAACATCGACGTATGGATTAAACGTTGAGCCATTATTGTATGCAGTCCCAGGAGCACATTGATGAGAACCAATAAATGCAGAACCATAATCAATCCAGTAACTAACAAGGATCCCAAAGGTAATTGAGAGTTGCTGTAGAACGACAAAGGCACCACGTAAATGGGAAGGAGATAGTTCTGAGATAAACATTGGACCCAATAACGTTAAAGCACCAATTGCAAAACCAGCGATACATCTTCCAGCGAACAACATTGCTAAGTTTGCAGCCCAACATTGGAAAGTAGAACCAATGACAAAGATTACACTTGCCATTATAAAACTCAAACGGCGACCATATAAATCAATGACCGGACCTCCAACCAATGAACCGAACCATGCTAATAGTAATAACGAAGCGACGAACCAACCTTTGAAATTACTATCTGAATAAATACGGGGGAAATGAGAGCCAAAGTTTTCTTGTGTTGTTAACACACCAGCAACACCCTGATCATAACCAAATAAGAAACCTGATAAGGTAGCAAATAAGACGGTTCCCAGAATCAATGGATTGTCTGAACAAGTTGCAAAGAGACCTTTTCTGAATGGTTTCTCTTTTATAGATTCCTTTTCTGACATTCTGATAAATTATGTACGATTTGATCACACGATTAATAGACAGACCTACAAACCATCAGTTTATATGTGTTCCATGCTTGTTATTTATACCATTGATGGTATACCTTGAGTCTATTTCACCGGTATATGATGACCAAAGTACTGACGCTCCCCAGATACTCCACATTTATCGGAAGACTTCAATCCTTGAATAACTCTCTTCAAATATTTCTTTGTGTGTGGTACATGGTAGATCATTACGTCAATTTCTGATCTTGCATTAACGGGCAAATCACTTTCATTTCCCCGAATCTCCATAGTGCCATGATCAATTACATGAGCATTTGACACACAATACCATTAACTAAACAGTCAACTGTTAAACCAACAAATCTCAATGGACGGCAGTTTTCCATTGGAATTAGGAGAGATTTTAAAAATAACACAAAAATCTATCTCTGTTCCAGGAGGGGAGTCGAACTGATTATTTAGATTTCATCTAAACATTCAACTCAACTTGCAATCTTTCCAACTCTTCTCGGTTGACATTGTTGCGGTGGAATCTTTATATCCGATTGAAATTTCCACAATCAATAATCAACACAATCAATTCAACCATAACGAAATGGATAAAGTCGAGACCGAGTTGGCACAAAGAGCTCTGAGACTTCTCAAAAAGACTGACAGACGTGTTTTGATCGCACTTGCTGGGTCTCCCGGGTCTGGGAAGAGTACGATCTCCAATAATATCAAGACGAAGATCAATGAGTTGTACGGTTCTGATATTGCTGTGGTGGTGACTCAAGATGGATTCCATTATTATCGTTCTGAACTAAACAAATTAGACAATGTTGAGGAGGCCTTCAAGAGACGTGGTGCGCCTTTTACATTTGATGTCCAAAGGTTTTATCAGTTGGTCAAAAGTTTACAAACAGTTGAATCAACAACGGCTCCAAATTTCGACCATGCATTGAAAGATCCAATAGAAGACGCCATCAGCATAAAGCCTCATCACAAGATCATAATTATAGAAGGTAACTATGTTCTTCTTAAAGATCCCATATGGAGAGATATAGGTTCATTAGCTGATGAGAAATGGGAGATACAAGTGCCCTGGGAAATAGCCAGAGAGAGGATAGCTCAACGTCATTTGAAAGCTGGAATAGTGAAAACACTGGAGGAAGGTTATGAAAGAACGGATAGTAATGATTTGAAGAATACAGAGTATATTAGAGACAATTCAGTGCTATCTGATGTTGTTATAAAGAGTATTGAGGAGAACAAACTGTTTAATCCATGAAGAGCTTTTCCTGACCTGGACTTTGATTTTATACCACTTTGACCTCTGATAAAGTATACTAGTTATATATTGGAATACACAATACAGAATACAGGATACACAAGAGAGTCTTAGCTGATAGTAGTAGAAGGTTAGTAGCACTGGGATAATCTGTGAGGGTCGATAAATTCGCGGAATAACGGACCTTCCTGGTGAAATAAAGGAGATCAACAGGTAAAAAGGCCATAACGGAGAAGAAACTAACAAGTTACTGGAACATCATCAAAGTACCAAAGGTTAAAAATGCTTCAATTGCAAAGTGACAATCTTCTCATTAGAAAGACGTTGACAGAGCTTTTCGAACATCCTCAATTGGTTGATAGAATCGTTAGTGATTTCGACTACACAACTTATCATTTATCAACACCTGAATCGAAAACCAAATTATTAATCTCAATTACTTCAAAATCATTCAAGGATGTTAAGAAATACGGTGCCTTGGAGAAACTACACTCAGTATATGGTGAATTTGAAGTTGAAGGAACTACCGAACCGGGTTATGATTATTCCATATATTTAAACTTGGAACAAATTGCTTCTAAATCACAAGAAGA
>JAJMKP010000035.1:0-88695 GCA_030569295.1 Taiozyma yuanshanica | reverse complement strand
AAGTTCAGGGAACAGCCTCTTAATATAGCCCTAGAAGGTGACTCATCTAGTTAGGTGACTCATCTAGTACTCTTAATATAGTCCTAGAACGTGACTCACCTAGTTAGGAATAGAGTCTTCTAGTTAAGAATAGGATCTTTAGAATAGTATGCACTAAATAGGGAAAGGTTAGTAGCCCTAGTATGCCATACTATTACACATCTCTTAACCCCACATATACCCTTTGAACTTCTAGGATTTAGAAAATCTTTCCCCCATGCCCTTGTTTCTCCAATTATCTAAAATAGAATCCTCCCACTCCTGTAATTTCCTTCATTTCTCCTATCCTTTTACAATCTAGATCTATCTATAGTCTCCTGATCGAAGTAAACTCATTTCGAAATACAGTTTAAATCAATCTATACCCTTTCTCTTACAATAATTTTTACGAATACGGTCACGATATCGAAACACACAAAAAACACAGAGAAGAGAGTAGATGTAATGAATAAATTACCCTTATTTAATAGAAGACTATTATTTGATACTATAACTCTATAGATTAGCACTACTATTTCTTTCATTTATTAGAATTTTATTAAATTAAAAATTTTATTTCAATGTTTTATCTCTATTTTAATTCTTATTTTCGTTAATCTTACATGTATTTTTTGAAATAAACATCAAAATATTGAATTCCTAAATACCAAATTTTAATTATTAGACTAACTATCTAGAGTATTCTGGCCCCAATCTACTGCTTTCATAGAGAAATCCATCTACTTCAAATTTAACACAATGGAAAAAGAACTTTTTGTAAGATTTTCCCTCAGAATTGGGAAAAGTAGGAGAGCATTCATCAATATTCCAGATAAGTCCACAATAGATGGACATAATGTTTAAGCAATTATATAAGCATAGACTGGAACATATTGCTGTTTCTTGGGAATACAAAGGTCATCCTCTTTAGCGCTTTTTTCTGAAATTGGAATACTTAAAAATGACTTAGCCTTTCTGTATTACTGCTCACTGATATATTTGTTAACAGCCAGTGATGAAAAGGGAAAGCAAAGACCAATAATGTAAGACTCTTGTAAAGCTTGAAATACTTTACTGATAAATATTAAGGGTCTTTATTAATTTTTTCGATATATATTTTTCGTTCTTTAAGTAGAAGCTCTTATAAATAAGGGAGATCATCTTTGGACTTTAATAACTTCACAAGAAAGTTGGCTACCTCTTTCAAACTCATCACAGTGTAATGAGACATCAATAACATAGTAGAAACAATACTCAGATTCTCTAGATCTTGTTTTTTTATGTGTCTGACGGGGGTTTGTATCTAAAACATAATCTATTTCGTTGACGGAGAAATCCTGCGACAAGACATGAATACTTTTGGACTGAGCTAGATGAAAAGCTATAGTATTATAGTGAAAACCCCTTCTTAGTACCTGATTACCTGAAGTGTCGAAAATCAAAATGTTTTGTTTCTTTATTGCAAACAATTTTGATATAATTCTGAATATCTCTGAATATGCTGTTTTATGAACTCTTAAAAGGTGTCATTCCTAAGAGCTTCCATCAACATAGCCCAGATTTTTCAGCGCATTTCGAACCCCTTACTCAATGAAATATTATCGTTGGTTATATTGGTGATCAATATTCCTGTTTTAATCTTCAGGTTTCTTGTTCATCTCTCTGAAGAAGCCTCTTAGACATTTTCTTGTTCGACCACTTTTGAGTAGTCCGATCTTCATATGACAACTGCTTCAGAAACGCCAAAGATTAAGAAGGTTCACGCTAGTGTAATACAAATAAGTACCTTCATAAATTTCCTGTGACCTCTGTTGTTGCTGTTATCTGAAGTTTCGAAGTTATTTATTTTATAACAAGCGCCATGTTTGAAACAAACATCGCCAGCTTTCTGGAGAGATCCGTGTAAGTTACAAACGGAATCCGAGGTTCTGACTAAGTACAGAAAACGCAATAATCTAAGGCTCTGATCGCCTCTGTGTACTATTCAACCAATCTCTTTATCTTACACTTTTGCTGTTGCTGTCTAGAATGAAATTTTGTCAGTGTGGATCTTGTTTCCCACAGCTGTAGCCGATGAAATCCTAACTTAACAATGAAAAATTTGAATCTACTGCTCACCTTCAAGCTGATACTAGAAAGGGACATAGATAGTATAGTGATCCTAAATGCCATGTCCTTAATCTTTCTTCTAAGGCAACTTTGTCACCCTTTCCTTTGGACCTTTTGGTGGACAGAGATGACTTCATTTCCCATAGCTACAACAAGACAAGATAAAACAGCTGGAATTATTCTTATTGAGACTGAACACCAGTCATCTATACTCAGAAGCACTCGCTCTTTCAATTATTGCTTAAAATACTTCATTCAGATGTATAAAGTCACCATTTATCACCATCTATAATGGAATACATCTAAGAGTCTGTCGCAGCATACTGACAGCGGCTCATCTTGAGATAGAATGTTTTTCATTCTGATAGCCGATTTTGTTTACCAGACTCACAATTGCCCAAGATGTCGTTGACCAGACAATTCAGCTCTGATTTTAGCAAAAACGTTAGCAATGACTATAACTAGAGTTTCCACTTTCATTTAGTAAATGTTCTCCATCCAATCAACCATCTTGTAAATCACGATAACGGTTCAGCATTTTGCAATTCCTCAAGCTTGAATTCAGTCAATGTTTTGCTTTGGAATAAAGAACTAGTATTTTCTTCTGGCCCTTTTTTTCCAGTTCTCTCCCCAAACTTTCAGCATTATAGCCAGACAATTCCTGGGTTTTCAAATCTATTCAGCAACTTGATAAGCCGATGTTTCGTTCAAGAAGACAGAACCTGTTCTGGTATCTGAAATCATATGCAGCATATGCACCAGTTTCTGCAGCTAGAATCCATGTATCTCTAACCAAAAAAATCCTATTCAACTAGAGTTGCAGTTTCGGCAACCAAGTAACAAGTGCGAATTGATTTTCTTTAAAAAGCAACCAGATCTTTTCAGAGTAGTGAGGAGACATCGAGTTCATATATTCGCTGCTTTAGTATTGACAGGTACAGCAGTTGGAGTAGCTGAGCACTAAAAATTTAAAACGACGTTTGTGAGATCACACGTTCAGTTCATTTTTCAGTTTCTCATTCTGTAAGGGATAGGATCGTTTAGTCAATATCTTCAGCGATACGTTCGAGATGTTTCTGTCTAGACATCAAGATTGAAATACCCAAGTAGAATGAACAGCCATGCACAGATAGAAAAAGAAATGTATCACATAAAATAGACAGCATCAAATCAGTAGAATATATCAGAACCAATGTGGCTTAGCTGGCTCTTTAAAGCGCTTGACCATAAATAAGCAGCATATCTGATTTGCCTACCTAGCAAAAAATTCATGCTGGCTTTCTTAATGTTCCAGATCAAGACGAGGAATGACACAAGATATTTGAAGCAGGAAACCAATACCTACAATAGGTGTGTCCTCCACATCTCCAAATTGTCTAATGTGGCAAAACAAATGGTAAAAGTCTAAAAGGTTCTACCTTCCATATAAAAATGGAATTGATGGTGATGATTGCAATAAAAAAAGCATGACAGGGGATATGACCTGCCCTATTCAGCATCCAAGCCTGTGTAATAAAAGTGAAGATTCCCGATAAGAAGGTACCACTGACAAGAAATGGAATAAGTGGTTAATCAAATGTAGTCATTTTGTGATTTCTTAAGCTTTTATGAAAACAATTCAACTCCAACCAGGATAAAATGTTATTCTTCAAGTGCTAAATCGAACAAACATAGACTCATCTTCAAAAAGCATTCTTAGAACTTATGGGTACGGGGACCATTGCTTGACATCGTTATGACCAGTGATTGTGCTGTAGTGACATCCTGGACTAACATACGTAAACGGCTATTTCCGATGCAGCGGTAAATTAAAGTGCTAATTCTGTTCAAGTTATCTCATTGTGGAACTGTCTTAACTCTTGTTGACAAACTGACGAGTCTAAGTGGATCTAAGCTAATTTGAACATGAAGCAATGAACATTTTGGTCCAAACTAGTGACTAGCTTGACAATATGGATCCTCTAAGAAATATTGACACAAAAACACAAGGGCATTAAAACTGTAAAAATTGGTAATTACACAAGGTGATGGAAATTTCTATGTACGTGTATACCAAAAGCTGCAACAGCTTTTTATCCACGAGTTCGAATTTCACCAGAAGCAGCATAAGCAGTAGGTCCTAAGAAATACAATGGATTACTTCTAAAAGAATGTTCAGCGTAGCGATTCCCCGTGCAAATGATTTATTATGATTCATATCCCGAGCTGCAACATAGCCCATTGACCAGTAATATCATTGAATGCAATGTCAACAATAGAGTCTTTCTCATACCACACGTTTTACGGGGTCCCTGTTGTGTACAATATCTAATTTGCTAATTATACTGATCCAGCAATATCTAATGCTGGAATCGGCAAGTAAATGAACTATTCTGTTACTCAATATATCTCGTAGATGCTTGTTACATCCACAATGTGTGCTCACAAAATTGTTGGCTAATAGGTGAAGATTCCGTTGACTTTAGATTATGCACCGGGGAATGATTTAATAATTTCAGCACAAATAATCATTTCGAGCATTCTAAACTTGATTGGCCAAAAAGTGATGTTGCATTGCTAGTTAGATTGCACATAGAATTATAGCAATTGCAATAAGTGGACCGTTTTTCCTTGAGCAGTATACTGATGGCTTTCTCTCAAAAAGACCTATTCATATCTCTATTTCTTGAAAGTTTATGCATCATATTTATTAAGGTCTGGCTATAGATCATTTAGAAGAATCTCTTATGCAAGATATGAGTGTTTTAAAGTTGAACCTCAATGAATATGCGGTATTCAAAGATTTCGGTCTTTGTCTAAAAAATGTGGACATGATGGTATACCACAGCATTTGTACCGCAGCATTTGTACCACATTGTGGGAAAGATCCCAATCTGAAATACCACTGGCCTGTATATTCAAACACAAAGCAACACTTTGTAATTTTTCTCATACACTCACTCAGGTATCGGACACTCTCTGTGTGATCTCTGGTCTCTGTTCGGTGTGTTACCATCAATAGATCATATGCGCCTGGTAAAAAAGGTCTTTTCTTAGTCACCACATCAAATACAACCAATGGCCTTGTAAAGTACCAACCTTAGACTTATGTCCTTGCACTCTCAAGTTGTAACCTGGTATCCACTGTTTAAGCACGTTGTGCCCTGGGGAAGTTCCATAGCTGGCGAAGCGTGCTGAGGACGTATATCACACAATTATTTCAGTGAACTAAAAACTTTTCCTGAAAAGTGAACACTGATAAACTTCGGTATCTGCAGCCCCCTCCCCCTCACCCCTCCTTGACACAATAAGGGAAGAGCGATGTGCCATGAGCCGTTTAATAAATTTCCATTCACCCAATCATATTGACATTCCTGATTGTCTTGCCCAATTATCTACTTAGAAAGAAGCAATTAGCTTGGAAGAATGATTCACCTTCACCACTGGCCTGGCGGCTGTGGTCACTGGATCCATCGTAGCAACTCTCAGGCTCCTTGGGCAACAAATTAGCGGCAATACCAATAGCAGACAAAAATATATCATCAAATGGGTGGATGATGGTTCCACCTCATACTAAAATCTTTGACTTGGGGCATCTGGGTGATTGATTTGATAAATCATAGTCAAAAAATCATCATCGCAATGAACACCGACTTCTTCGCTCAATCTCCTTGTAAGGTTGGTATCCCTGAACCTATCCAAGCGTGGACGCTTACGTAGACTTCCCCTATAAAGTTCAGTTTGGTTTAAACTCACGAGAGCACGCTTCAAAGGACCCAAGCTTCAGATCAGAGTCAACCAAATTGTTCGCTTTGAGGCAAATATTGCTTACGAAATCTCTCTAATTCGTTTCAGTTTCGACCATGAAAGCATATGGTTTCTCTATTGCTTTTCTGTATATATTAATATATGATATTAACAAGTAAATACTATAATTATTTACAATTTTATGTATTCATCCTTTTAGGGTTGGCGTGAGGCGGTCTGCCTTTGAACATAGAGTGAAGATTTTAGTTTTTTTTTTTTTTTTTTTTTTTCGGTTTTCGATTTTCAGCTTTTTTGATTCTCGGATCTTTCCTCTGAAAACCGTATCATAATTCACCAGGGTTCGTAACCTACTTAGTGTACTTTTAGGCCTGGCCCTGGCCGCCAAGTCCGTATTGATGCCTGCAAATGACAACTTTACTAATGGTTTCTTCCAACAAACATCATCCAACTATGACAGCTGAAAACGTCCTACTGGTTTAGACTAATCAGTCAAAAGCTCATTGATTTCATCATTGGCCTCTTTCGCCAATTTACTGAGTAAATTCGAGGTAGAAAGACATGGAGAGCTACGATGATGTCTATACTTACACAAATATATCGGCTCAACAAAAATAGTGAAGTATGAAGACAGAGATGGAGGATTTATGTGATATATGACCATTAGCCTCAGGAATCGTTGGCCAGTAACGGCTCGTTTACATATACTCGATACATTGTTTCACGTTATGAGGTATTTGAATATGGAACCCTAGTTATTACTCTCCACTGTAGCGAGACAAAGCGTGAATATAGATGGTACTAAAGTTTGTGGCTCACTCTCCTTCATCAGGGCTTAATTAACAGTATGAAAATAAAACAGCATTCAAATCTATATTCTAAACACGACAGTTGGAGATTTCAGTGACCAAGATATCCGAGGCACCTAATGACTTCAATTGATCCAAAATATCACCCTTATTAGCTCTTTCAATCATTGAAGACACAGATACCCAACCATCATCATCGATTGGTGAGACAGTTGGAGCACGACGACCTGGCGTTACCGCTAATAAATCAGTGAGGTGATCTCTTGGTGCATTGTAAGTGCACAGCACGAATTTCTGAGCGGTCAAAACCCCTTCAATTCTGCTCTTAATCTTCTTAGCCAATTCTGGTTCTGATGGGTGTGTTGAGCCAATCAAGTAAGCTGAAGTCGAAAGAACAGTATCAATGTCGATAAGACCAGCAGCCCTCATAGTTTCACCAGATTCAACCAAATCGACGATGGCATCGGCAACCCCCAGGGCACACGAAGCTTCAACAGAACCACCGACGTATTTGATCTTAGTCTTCAATGGTTCACCTTGTTCAACACCTTCCAATTTTTCGAAATATCTGCGGGTTAGAGTGGTGAATGATGAAACAACGCTTTTACCAATCAACTGTTTGACATCTTTGATGTCGCCATTCTTTGGAACTTGAACTTGCAACTTACATTTACCAAATTTCAAATCTAATAGTAGATCCACGTCGACTTCTGATTCTTCAACTTGATCAACACCGGTAATACCTAGATCACAACGACCTTCGCCGACAAATGTTGGGATATCAGCAGCTGGTAGAAAGATCAGAGCGATCGGTAAGTTAGTTGATAGAGCGATATCCAGTCTGTTTGAGCGACGGAACTCAACATCTGAACCCTTTAACAATTGGATAGCCTTTTCGTATAGACGTCCCTCTATCATCAATGTTAGTGGTTTAAATCTTTGAAATAGATGCAATTGATAGGCTTACTTTTTGGGACAGCAAATAGCAATCTGTCTGTTAAGTGATTGACTAGATCCATTTGTATGGGATGAAAGTGTAGAAGCTGAGTTTAATTTCTAAAACAGGTTGAGAACTTCTCGTCAGCAGGACCAAACATCCTGTAGCTAAATCAGCTTTGACTCATTTCTTCGAGATGCATTTTCCAGCCCACGATGCGATCCGCGAAAACTTCCTCTCAATATTACATAATACAAAATTATGTCAACTTTACCCGGCCTCAAAAATCACCAAGGGGAAAGATGTTCAAGCCAAGTCAAAAAATTTTCCTACAAAATGGTAAAGGTATATAAACACTAATCACATATATCCCACATAATACACAAAATGGTAAGTTTTTTACATCTGAACGTCATCAAACGTTTTCAATACTGACACCTTATAGGATGCTAAAACACAAGTCACCTTAGCTAGAGTTAAGAAAGTTCTTGGTAGAACTGGTTCTCGTGGTGGTGTCACCCAAGTCAGAGTTGAATTCCTCGATGATTCTTCAAGAACTATTGTCAGAAATGTCAAGGGTCCAGTTAGGGAAAACGATATCCTTTCATTAATGGAATCTGAACGTGAAGCTCGTCGTTTACGTTAAAGAAAAAGTGTTTTATTGGGTTAGTTTATATGTTATAAAGTTTTTTGCATCGGTTGTTGTTCATTTCTACTCTTTTCTATTCACCATTGAATAAGTGCTGTAGTTGTGATATTTTCTAACTTATGTTGTGACTTTATATGTAGTTCCAGTATGATAAGTACCAAAATCTTCAAAATCATGGGAACACAAGCCTGAACTACAGCGTTCTAAATTGAAAACTTTCTGAAATTTGATGCATCAGAATAAACTATAATAATGCAAAAAAAAGAACTGAAGTATAGATCGCAAATTAAGATTAATGAATTATGACATTTGAGTCTAAGGGGTCTAAATATAATGATTAGGGGAAAACAGTTGGATAATTGTTGACTTTGTGAGAACTATAATATTACACTTCGTTTATTTTCGCCATTATGGCTGGCGTTGCCGCTAGTGTTCTTGCTCCTCTTGAGACTGTGTTGGGAGCTGTTCCTCTTTCTTGTTTTGCTCTCTTTTCCAGAATTTTAGCAGCAAGTCGGCATATCTTTGTAATTCTTCGATCTGAATCAATAGTCTAAAATCAGTCAACAGTAGAAACTGCAATTCCAAATGGTTCAATTCTTCCAATGGTAAGCCACCAACCTTTGCATATCTTGAATTTTTGTAGAAGATATCGCTGAAAAATTTGGATGCAACCGTGATACCAGCAATGATCAGCCTATGAATATTATAACTATCCATAACGAATAATTGATCTTGATCGCTATGCTCAGAGGCACCATTTGACGTACCTGCATTCGCCCTTTTTGCAATTCTGTCAAAATAAACCAATAGTGTTAAAAAGACTTCATTAGTTACCGGGCAGTACTTTAAGATACGACTTAAGTATGCATGAATGGATATAGCAGGAACGTTTCTACCGTGAAATGCTAGAACATTGGCAGTGAACTTATGGGAGTCATGTAATTGTGAAGCATGATGGTAATGATGGGGATGGAGGCTGTCATTAGCTTCGATGATCTTTTGAAGTAAGGCACTTAGCATCATGAGTAAATCATCGACTGGGTGGTTCACGATATCAAGGTGATTCTCATTCTGTGAGTTATCTGATTTAGATTCTGATTGCAACTGCTCATCGTGTGCGAGATCTCCCTCAATGGAAGTCTGCGGTTGAAAATGTTGACTTTGCTCGTAACTATGGTGATCACTAAATCCACCACGCGTAGTCTGCATGGATGTGACTTCTGAATTGTGATCCTGATTATATCTAAAGTGTTGGTCTGTAGGAGTATGTTGGAAGTTCTGAGGGGCTCTGGAAAAAGAAGCCTGATTTTGGAAAGATGATGATTGGACATAACTTGTTGGTACAGAATGGGCAGTTGATGAGTATGATGAAGACACAACACTAGGTGTATTATGGTATGGTGTATAAGAATTGACTACCTCAGATTGCTTAAAGTGTTGCGATGTAGTTGGTGGCTGGATACTAATATTTGACGAGCGTTTCAGAAAAGCATTATCTTCCTGGTGAGATCCAACAAGACTTTCACTAGTATTCGTGAATTCATCTCTTATATTTTGTGAGGGGTGTTGCAGATTTTGCTGCAGTGAAGTCTGGTGTCCATGAACAGACTCTTGAGTTTGAGTATTACTATTAGATGACGCAAGTTTTGAGGTCAGAAGACTTGATCTAGGAGCAGATGAAGGGTCGATTGATGCATTTAGAAGTACTTGGTTACTGCCAGTTTCCACGACTGAGTTCCCTTGAGATATGAATGATGGGGGATCTGCTCGTGGACTGAAATTCAACGTTGGGGAGTGTGCGTTATAAGGGTTTCTTAGGTTGTTAAAATTGTTCACAAACTGGTGACTATAAGAATTATTCAGTATCTGTGAGTGTGATGAGTTAGCAGAGGTCGAAAATTGGTAAGCTTGTGGAGATGTCTTGAAGGATCTGGCTGTTTGGTATGATTCAGGAACAAAGCTGGCGTCTTTCGGGCCTGATGAGTCCTTCCCAGGGATGATTATGGGCTTACTCGAATCATTATCGATATGGACTGCGTAATGGCTCTATATGGATTGTTAGATTATCTGATAGAGGAGAAGTTCACCCGTAGCAATATCTACTTACCTGCATCTGTGTTTTGCCTTAAGTTCGAGTTAGTCCTTTGGGGTCTTGATTAAACTTTCGTTGATTAGCTGGGATATAAATGGCCAATTTTCGCTCAAAGTCCGGCAATATGTTTCTTATAGGTGGGAGATGTTGGATGCTTCCAGTCTATGTACTTCCCAGTGACAATATAAGTGTGGGAATTAATAACATTTAAGAGCTTTGTGTTGTTTTGGTGGTTTTTTTAAGAACGTGATGATTAGACTGAATGTGGCACCAACCGCACACGACCCCAAGAGGAGGGTAATCCTAATAGCTTCGAGAAATGCTACAAAATATAGAGGTATCAGAACCACAAATCGATGCCATGGTGCGATGTTAAAAGGACCTCAATCAGAATGAGAAATCTTTGGGATGATGATAAATGAAGTTGGTCTTTTGATTACTGATTGACTGCTGTTACAATCCACTGGTCATAGCAAGTGGGCGGTTTTGTAAAGCTTCTTGTCGGGCGTCCAATTTATCGATCCGGAGTTCATAAAAAAAAAACGACTGTATTCCAAACACATATTGAATTTTAGTAAGACAACTGGCTTTACTCCGATAACGTATAAATATTGAATGTCGAGAGCTAGTAAGATAACATTAGGTGTCACTACACTTGTCACCACTATAACTGTTATTTGGGTGCACAAAGTCCAAGAAGAAGAAAGAAATGTAAGTCCGATCGATAGAGCTCAATATTCACTAGGCGTGGCAGCAAAATGCAATAAGATTTTTAGCTAACATAGTCGCAGACACTCCATCAAGGTCCAATCAAGGATGCCAAAAGGATAGAAGAGAAGGCCTTGAAAAAGAAATTGTTATTAAACAAGCAAGATCACGACTACCAACAAGAGTTGAGAAAGAAATACGAATCCATACAGCCGCTATCAGGTGTTACAGTCACAGCTGAAGAGCCCTCTAAATAATTATCGCCAATCTAGGCCACATCTAATTCACCTGTACATAAGCATAATATATTTGTGGAATAACTCTAGAGTCCATTGTCCAGCATTTGTACTATCCTTAGTCTAATACTCGGACCGGTGCCGCCTGCCTCTTCCTATCGGCCATGTCTAATTCTCTCCCAGCTGCTCCGATGCCTAATCCTGTAACAGCCCCCCGAAGGGTACTAGCCAGGCTATCACCCCACCCAATCATTGTGGCCGAGCCGCCAGTTATCACGAATTTGTCGGAATAGACGATTGATTCCTTTTTGTTAAATTAACCACCGATAGAAGATTCCCTCTCCTTTTTCTGTTCTCAAACCAATGTCTTTTCTACAAACTGCAACCAGAACTGCTAGATTACAATCAAAGGCCTTCACCATGTCTACCAGATCATTAGCTACCATCACTCCAGTATGTTACTGTATTATTCGATAGATCTATTTTCAAACTGGCCTAAGAACTATGTGTCACTATTAAGGTGACAAACAATGTTCGAATTGACTTTTTAAATAGACTTGGAGATCGTATCAATTAATTGCGTTTTATTAACAACATATATTTCAGGTTACCACTAAAAACGCTCCAGCAGCAGCAGCTTCATACTCTCAAGCTATCAAAGCTAACAGTAAGTCGCCCACATGTCATTCAATTATAATTAACAATCACTAACAATTGGTTCAGATTTCATCTATGTATCTGGTCAAATTCCATTTACCCCAGAGGGTAAGCTAGTGGAAGGTGATATCCAAGCAAGAGCTGAACAATGTATCCAAAACGTAAAAAGCATTTTGGAAGAAGCTGGCTCAGGTCTAGAGAGAACAGTTAAATGTAAGTTTTTCAATCATTTGCACTATTTGGTTTCCCATTGCTAACAAAGCACAGTAAACGTTTTCTTAACTGATATGGCCAACTTCGGTGCCTTCAATGAAGTTTATGCTAGACACTTTAACACTCACAGACCAGCTAGATCTTGTGTTGCTGTTAAAGAATTGCCATTGGGTGTTGATGTAAGTTTTAAAGAATCTTTATTACTTCTTATTGAATTAATACTAACTTCAAACAGGTTGAAATTGAGGCAATTGCTTTAGAAAACTAAACTGATAGGTCTGATAGGTCTGACTCTCAGGTTTACGTATATAGCTGTTCTAGTAGACAAGTTGTCTGATTGGATCATGATTTTTCCTCCTGTAACAGAGCTTTGGAGTCACGATGACATATTTTATCCAAAAACCATTTGGTCTCTATACTTTCTGATTGTTTTATTGTTTTACAACAACTTTTGCCGTAAGCTGGGATCTATGAACTACATGTAGTCTTGAAAAAAATAGTGAGCGCATCACACCAGCTAATCAGGAAGAAGTTTGCGGATAACGAGAAAGAACATCCCCAGACCTATTATCAGTACGAGACGAGGAGCACAAAGGAATATAGCGATAACGCGATGAACCAGATAGCACATCGGCAGCGCAACCTAGAGTGATCTTAGCACAAACCAAGCAATTGTAACTATTAAGTAAAGTAATTGTAACAATTTTCAGTTCTCTCTCCAGTTGCGTTATTGCACAAATAATCGACCAAAAAGTCATTGTGTCCAGATTAGGGCTTCTCGGGATGTTTATACCTAGACTATAGTGTTTTCACGTGACATTTAATAGGGTATTTGAAAAAAACCTTTCAAAATCATAAACATCCCAACACCGAGTGAAAATTTCCACAAACTCAACAAAGTATTTTTAAAAAATTCAAATATCAAAAGAGATAGCCGAAATACTAGCTTAATAGAACGATTAAGACACATCAAAAATGGCTCAAAGAGTTACTTACAGAAGAAGAAACCCATGTACGTAAAACGAGAGAAAGATTTCATGGTTACAAGATTTGAAATGGAAGAATACAAAAAGTAATGAAGATTTATTAGATCCAAATTTTTGAAATAATAATCGTCAGTGTGAATCAGTGACTCTATAAGCATGAGGGACATTCATGAGATGGCTAGGCAACAAATTTTGAGATGCAGTTCAGGAGAGATAGAGGAAGTATTGTACCTGGATGAGAACATAAAATGACAACTCAATTATTGCCAGAACGATGGCTCTGATCAAGCTATTGTTCCAGAGAGTAAATTAGAACCAAAAAGCATTGCCATATTTCAGTTAAATCAGCAAATAAAAGCTCCACCCAGGGTCGTATTGGGTTTTACTTTTTTATATTCTGATCTGTCACCATTACAAAGCTGTAACCTGACTTCACACTAAAGCTCAACATATGTTCCAAATATACTAACATTTTAACAGACAACACCCGTTCTAACAAGATCAAAGTTGTTAAGACTCCAGGTGGTGTTTTACGTGCTCAACACGTTAAGAAAGCTGGCTCAAGACCAAAATGTGGTGACTGTGGTATTGCTTTACCAGGTATCTCATCATTACGTCCAAGAGAATACGCCCAAGTTTCTAAAACTCACAAAACTGTTTCAAGAGCTTACGGTGGTTCAAGATGTGCCAACTGTGTTAAAGAAAGAGTTGTTAGAGCTTTCTTAATTGAAGAACAAAAAATTGTTAAACGTGTCTTAAAAGAACAAGCTGAAAAGGAAAAGAAAGCTGAAAAGAAAGCCTCAAAAGCCAAAAAATAAACAGTTACAAAGTATACGGTTTAATATAATATAACGTTCAAAAAAAAAGGTAATTGTGGTTCCGTAATATTTTCATGCCATGAGATATACGTCTTTATCTTTACGGTTGATCATGAACTTTAAAGCATGACTCGAAATAATCTTGGATCTTTATAGTTGCTGTACACCTGATTGGTCTAGCTGCCGAAATAGTGATACAATTATCAACTGAACCTTTGTCTCTGATTCTGTAGCTCTGTTTTGTACTCATGTTCTGTTATTGTGTGTCCCTTAACGTTATTCCGCGCTATCTACAAAATGGAATTTATCTGGTGAAAACAACTGACACCTCAAACAAATAGATCTGTACTGATAATCAAACTGATCTGGATCTTTTAAACCCTGTTACTTGCTGGTTTTACATATATATCCATCGCTTGAATTTGTATCTGACTATTAATCAATATAATTTGCTCGGAAACTTAATTAATTTGGCGCCTTGTGTTGCTTTTGTCCCAGCTTGGAACCATAGCCACAACCTAACCTCTTTTCGGTATTCATACTTTACATAACCGTTGTGTTATCAGCAAGAGTCAGATTCTTTGCTCTACTGTCATAGATGCCATATTCTACCTCAAGTTCCCTTCCAGATAACCGACAAAATAGTGTGACATCGCTTGATCAGCAATTTGATGATTCATTGGAAGCTGCATTGGCCAACCTTGAAGAGAATCCATTCACAGATAGAGCTAGCAAATACAGCAGTCGGGAAAATATATCACTAAACTCAGATCCAAACGGTATTCCTTTGCAAAACATGTCACCAAATCAAAGAAAAGATTCCTTCGAAGCCTTACTGAATAATGACGATTCCCCACTAATAAATGAGCCAAGGTCTAAGCCAAAATCATCATCAACCTGGTCAAACCTAATACGTCACTTGAAATCAAACTCACTAAGCTCTATTTCGAGGACTAATAGCACAGTGCAACTGACAAATAAGCATGTTGAAAGAAACATATATCCTGGTATTCCTAATAGCGACTTTCCATCAAACGCCATCTCCAATGCCAAATATAACCCCATCTCATTCATTCCACTGATTCTATATGAGCAATTCAAATTCTTTTTCAACTTGTACTTCTTACTTGTTGCTTTATCTCAAGCTATTCCTGCACTAAGAATTGGTTATTTATCCTCATATGTTGTTCCTTTAGCATTTGTTCTTGTTGTCACTATGAGTAAAGAGGCTTTGGATGATATTCAGAGGAGGAGAAGAGATGCAGATGCAAATAATGAACTGTTCGAAGTCATTGGTAAGGATAAACTAGTACCTAGTCGGAACTTGAATGTTGGTGACTTGGTTAAACTTCATAAGGATAGGAGAATTCCAGCTGATATGATTCTTTTACAATCAAGTGAAGCTAGTGGAGAATCTTTCATCAAGACCGATCAATTAGATGGTGAGACTGATTGGAAGCTGCGACTTTGCTCTCCGCTAACACAGAATTTGTCTTTGGAGAACTTGAAGGATGTTCATGTCACCGCATCTGCTCCTGAAAAATCTATTCACTCTTTTATTGGTAGATTGAACGTTGATGGTAATTCCGCTGGTCTAACCATTGATAACACTTTATGGGCAAATACTGTCTTGGCTTCAGGGACTGCAATTGCATGTGTTATTTACACAGGTACTGATACTAGACAAGCTATGAACACCACAATGACAGGTGTCAAAACTGGCCTTTTAGAGTTGGAAATTAACAAGTTGTCCAAGATATTATGTGCGTCTGTCTTTCTGTTATCATTTGGTCTAGTTGCTATACATGGTTTTGGTAAGGCTTGGTACATTGACGTTATGAGATTCTTGATTCTATTCTCAACTATTATCCCTGTTTCATTGAGGGTGAATCTGGATTTAGCCAAATCTGTTTACTCATATCAGATTGAGAATGATGAATCTATCGAGGATACTATTGTTAGAACAAGTACAATTCCAGAAGATCTCGGTAGAATTGAGTACTTGCTATCAGATAAAACTGGTACTTTGACTCAAAACGATATGGAATTGAGAAAATTGCATCTTGGTACTGTTTCATATGCTGCTGATACGATGGATATTGTTGAAGACTATGTCAAGGATATGCAGGACAAGAAGCCAGCAGTTACCAAAAGAGATCTAGGTATTAGAGTTCGTGATTTAATAAGTACTTTAGCTATCTGCCATAATGTCACGCCAACTTTAGAAGATGGTGAAATCACTTACCAAGCTGCTTCCCCTGACGAAATTGCTATTGTTAAATTTACTGAGCAGGTTGGATTATCACTATTCAAGAGAGACCGTCATAATATCACTCTAATTCATAATTCCACAGGCCAGCATTTAGACTACAGGATCTTACAAGTCTTCCCATTTAACTCTGATACTAAAAGAATGGGCATAATTGTCCAAGATGTTCAGAAAGATGAGTTGTGGTTCTTACAAAAAGGTGCTGATACTGTTATGGCTAAAATTGTTCAATCTAATGATTGGCTAGATGAGGAGACGGGGAACATGGCTAGAGAAGGTTTAAGAACTTTGGTCATTGGTAGAAAGAAGCTAAATATCAAGCTTTATGAAAGTTTCAAGGAGAAATATAATGAAGCTTCATCATCCATGGTGAACAGAGATGTTGAAATGGCAAAAGTTATATCTCAATATTTAGAGAATGACTTAGAGCTATTAGGTCTGACCGGGGTTGAAGATAAGCTACAAAAAGATGTCAAATCATCTATTGAACTCTTAAGAAATGCAGGCATTAAGATTTGGATGTTAACTGGTGATAAAGTTGAAACTGCCCGTTGTGTCTCCGTTAGTGCCAGATTAATTTCAAGAGGGCAATATGTGCACACCATTACCAAGATCTCTAGAATTGAAGGGGCTCTGAATGCTTTAGAATTTCTAAGAATGAACACCAACTCATGTTTATTAATTGATGGCGAGTCGCTTGGCCTATACTTGAGACACTACAGACAAGAATTCTTTGATATTGTTGTTCACTTACCTTGTGTCATTGCTTGTCGTTGTACTCCTCAACAAAAGGCGGATGTTGCCGTTTTGATACGAGAGATCACCAAAAAGAGAGTATGTTGTATTGGTGATGGTGGGAATGACGTCAGTATGATCCAATGTGCTGAT
Organism: Taiozyma yuanshanica; assembly: GCA_030569295.1. Classification (NCBI taxonomy): domain Eukaryota; kingdom Fungi; phylum Ascomycota; class Saccharomycetes; order Phaffomycetales; family Wickerhamomycetaceae; genus Taiozyma; species Taiozyma yuanshanica. The sequence continues at coordinate 71,562 of JAJMKP010000035.1, read as the reverse complement.
GTTGGTGTTGGTATCGTTGGTAAGGAAGGTAAACAAGCTTCATTAGCGGCCGATTTTTCCATCACTCAATTCTGTCACTTAACTACGTTATTACTATGGCATGGTAGAAATAGTTATAAAAGATCCGCTAAACTGGGTCAATTCATTATTCATAGAGGTCTTTTGATCTCTGTTGCACAAGCAATCTTTTCTATCACTTCTAAATATGAGCCAATTGCTTTGATCACTGGTTTCTTAATGGTTGGCTATGCTACTTGTTATACCATGATGCCAGTTTTTGCACTAGTCTTTGACTATGATGTCCAGAAAGAGACTGCGTTTGTGTTTCCTGAGTTGTATCATGAGTTGACTTCAGGAAAATCACTAAGCTATGTCACATTTTTTGTCTGGTGTGCAATTTCATTATATCAAGGTGGTGTTATTCAGCTCTTCTCCCAGGGATTTACTAGCATCAAGCCTGATGATTTCACAAAAATGGTTTCATTGTGTTTTACTGGTTTGGTTGTCAATGAATTGGTGATGGTTGCTATTGAAATTCACAGTTGGAACAAAAAAATGATAGTTGCTCAGTTGGCCACCATCGGAATCTTTCTTGGTTCAATTCCTTTCTTATCTGAATACTTTGACTTATCATTCATGGCATCAGTAACATTTTGCTGGCAATTAGCATTAATTTTGGCCACCTCTATTCTTCCTATTTGGATTGGTAAGGTCGTTTATAAAAGAGTCTATCCACCAAATTATGCAAAGGTTCAGGGCTACTAATATATTTCTTGTTTTATTCCCATGACTACAAAGATCCTTTTCGAATAAATGACATTCATATCCTTTATTATTTTAGTGAGACTCGTTATGAACATATCTCTATTATCTATGCAAAAATATAAACCCAAAAAAATAACCCAAAAAAATAACCCAAAAAGAGCAAGAATGAGTAATAAATATTGGTAACTCAGCGTCTATGTCCGATGATAGTGTTTGCAGACTCTTCATCTGAGTTCTCATCATCTGAGCTATTGTTGCCATTATCTAGATTATCTGCTGGTTTACGACGTTGAAAATCTTTAGCATGGGCGTTGACAATAGCCTTTGTAACATTTTGAAAGATTGCAGTATCCATTATAGTCTTTCTTCTTCTCATACCTTCTCTTGTTATTTCTTCACTAACACGAGCTTCGATATCAGGGATAGTTTCTTCATGAACCTCATAGGCTTCTTCACCAGACGGTCTTGGAGTCATAGTACGAGCGACTATCTCGTATGGTAATGGTGTTTCTCTAGATGCTCTGTGTATTTGAGTGTTCGTAACGTGTTCATTTTCAAGTCTGATTAACAACCAAATGGATCTTCTAATGATTTCAGCAATGGCAACGCAAAAACTAGTGACTGCAGATTGTTGAATTTGTTGGTTGAACAGGGCATAAAAGATCCATTGAAATCTTAAAATGACATCACTAATCATGGCAAAATAATAAAATTGTTGTGAAAAAATCAAACCATCACGTAATAGTTTTTTATTTTGCATTAGTGACCAATCCATGAAGATATCCCAAAAACTTGAGAAAATTGAGTTAATGATTGCAAAAAAGATAAAGATACCTCTGTTAGATTGTGTCTTGTCAATACGGTAAACACTTAGCATGATATAATAAGTCATGGAGACACTGTATTTTGCCATGTTGGCTAAATGAGGAAACCAATCACCAGAATCTGCATAACGTCTGAAGCATTGCAAAAATCTCCAAATGGCTGGTAATGTTGAGCAGAACCCCATTAACCTTGATCTTGAAGAACCACAAACTGGATCACCTTCTTCAGCACCTTTCCAATGAGTACCATATAAACAAAAGAAAAACGATAAATTACCAGTGGTGTAAGTCAAACTGCTGATTATATCGCCAATGAAGAAATCTCTAAACTCAACAGGATAGAACCCAGAGAAGATTAACCTCCACATTGTGGTGATCATCCATTTTCTTGATTCCATGAATAGGACATTGAAAGGGTTTAATAATATAACAAGAATAAACCCAAAAAAGAACCAAGGCCAATCTCTAGCTGGTATCTTATCAGGCCAAAAATCGTTGAATCCAAACCATGAAAATAATGCCAATAAAAATAATGCTATTGATGGGATCAAATGAATCTGTCTCCAGTTTAAGGCAGTTCCTGGATTAAACTCAAAGATGAATATGTAGTTAACTTTATTAGCCGCCCAAATCTGACAACATATACCAAAGAGGATACACATCAGTATTATCATGAAAAAACCTGCCCAGATAGTTATGATGAATCTACCTTCGATGATAATGCCATTTATAGTCTTGTAAAGTGCAAGGTAAGTGGCATATGCTAACAAGGGTATTGATAAACCGTAAAAGATACCCGACAAGAACATTGATGCATAGAATTTGTCTTCTCTAGCACTCAAACGCAACTTTTCAACGGCCACTTTTCTATTGCCATTCTCAAAGTTGAAACTATAAATATCTTCAACTTTAGTTGCAATGTTATCCAATATATCACTTGAGGCAAAGTTACTTCTATTGACTTTCCCCATGTAGCTTTCAGATAACTCAGACTTTGTTTGTTTATCGAATTTTTTCAGTAGTTTTCTGAAACCAGTACGATTCAACATTCGATATGATTTAAGTAGTTCCAGCCCTCTATAGTACTCTTGTACTGCAGCTTTCAAGCGTCTTCTAGCAACGTAATAAGGGACAACATGCCTTTGCCTCTGATAGTCCCTCTTCTTGCTAGCCTCATCTTCGTCTTTTTGAGCTCCATTGAAATATGGTAGTGATGGCAGTTCAAACTTGTTAATCTTATAAAGTCTCTTTGTGGTTTTGGCAATACCAACTTTTATTATCTCATCTGAATCAATTTTTGTTTTCTTCTTTAATTTATCGTATTCTTCTCTAAGTTGATATAACTGGTCTTGTAGCAGTAGGAATCTTTGTACAGCATTATCTTCCTTCTCTTTATAGAAAGTTTCAATCTTTTGTAATTCTGAGTCTAACCACTCAACAAATTCCTTCTCGATTGTGTCATTAAAGTTTTGTAGTGGGAAGCCAGTAGCCAGATCAACAGATCCTCCACGATATGTTTCGGGTTCAAATGTCTCAGTCATTCTCTTGCGAAGCACATGACCGTTATCACTTTCATTCAAAGATGACTTTGAATATTTTGTGTGGAGATCATTGGCAGATAGAAGAGGAGTTCTGTCATTAGTTTGCAAAGAACCACCCTTTTGTTGTGACACAGGTATGTTTTCAGAAGGATTAACGGCTGCAGGTGGCAACTCGAAGCCATCGCCTGTCTTCTGCTTGAAGCTGAAGTCTTTGAAACTGGGCTTCGATGATTTTGGTGTACTTATAGAAGTTGAAAGAGTTCTTGCTAAAAAAGATGGAGATGATGTGATCTTTTTTATCTTTTTCTTACCGCCTTTGTAGTCAAGGTACTTGTCCTTCCATTCGGGCACCAAGTTCTCTGCGAGGTACTCAGCAAACTTCATTGTGAAAAGTGGCACTTAGAAGTAAAAGCTAATCTAATCAATGCACGTGTAAAGGAGTACTTTCAAACTTCTGGAAAGCGCTGAAGTGGGATTTTGATGATTATAAGAGTGAAGAAAAATTTTCTAATATAGAAAATCAGCAAAAGTATTAGTGATTTCCATTGATTCGTTTGAGCGAATCCGCTTTATTTTAAAAGGGTTTTGATTGTTTAATTTCGGTCTGCGATGTCATACGTTGTCTTTTTGTGTGTATGTTTTTTTTTTTTGATTTTTTCTTTTCTGCTTGTTTAAGATTTGATTTAATCGGGGTTACGGCGAGTGTAACATCTGGGACTAAGGTCAGCGAGAGGTAAGACTAGAGTCTAGGGCTTATTCTTCGAGGATTTGTTAGGACGATTACCTGAGACTACTTGAGACTTGAGACTTGTGTTCTTTATCCAAAAATCTTGGTCTCTTCAATGCTGATAATGAGCTTTTACTTCTTGGATCAATTAAATAAATGCCTTTTATCTCATTTGGATGTGGCGTAGAATTTAGAAAAGTGACCATGACAATTTACAAGAGTCAAACAGCTAATCTTCAACCACATGAGCTGTGATTAGGATATTACTATAAACTTAGTTTTGAATATAAACCATGGAACACATTTGTGCATTTCAATTCTACAATTTTATATAAAAAAAAAAGAGTTATCTTTCTGTCATTTTACTCGGCACCTTTGATTTTTTCTTTGTTCAATTGTTTTCCAGAACTGTAAAGTTGATCTAAATTCTACTGTAGAAATTTCATGCAGCCTCAGGCAGCCGGATTTTTTCGATTTGGTATAAAAACTTTTCCCTGGCTGCCTTCTGCATTCTCCTTTGATTTATAACAAATCAACCATAATCACAATCACATAGATAAATGTCAAGAGTCGTTGTGACTGGTGTTGGTATGGTGACCCCTCTGGGGATTGGTGCCAAACATGTTTGGAAACAACTACTCGCTGGTAAAAGTGGGCTTGTTCACACAGATACTTTAAACGATCCATTATTCCACGATGTCCCTTCAAAGATCGTTGGCCGTGTTCCTCATGGTTCCAAATCTGAAGGTAAATGGGATCCAACTGAACACTTGGATAAAACTGAAGTGAGAAAACACTCTAGATTTACTCAATTTGCTTTGACTTCTGCTCAAGAAGCTTTGGCTGATGCTAATTGGTTCCCAGAAACCCTTGAAGATCAATTAAACACTGGGGTTGCAATTGGTTCAGGTATCGGTGGGGCCGATGATTGTTATGAAAATGCTATTGCTTTCCACGAAGGTGGTTATAGAAAAGTTGCACCTATGTTTATTCCTAGACTATTACCCAATATGGCTGGTGGTATTTGTTCCATTAAATATGGGTTAAAGGGTCCAAACCATTCCGCATCAACTGCTTGTGCTACCGGGAGTCATTCAATCGGTGATGCTTATAGATTTATCAAAGATGGTTACGCTAAAGTTATGCTAGCAGGTGCTGCTGAAGCTTCCGTTCATCCTTTACCATTAGCAGGTTTTGCTAGAGCCAAATCCGTCGCTAAATTCGATGATGAACCATCCAAGGCCTCAAGACCATTTGATAGAGATCGTGATGGCTTTATCCTATCGGAAGGTGGTGGTCTTTTAGTTCTTGAAGATCTTGAACACGCAAAGGCTAGAGGTGCTCATATTTATGCAGAAGTTGCAGGTTATGGTCTATCCGGTGATGCTTATCATATCACTTCACCTGCCCCCGGTGGTGTTGGTGCTCAAAGATCAATGGAAATTGCATTAAGAGGTATCGATAAGAATGAAGTTGGTTATGTCAATGCACATGCCACTTCTACTAACGTTGGTGATAGAACTGAAAGTCTTGCAATTAAGAACACCTTAGCGGGTAACAAAGATTTCTACATCTCATCGACTAAGGGTTCCACTGGTCATTTATTAGCCGGTGCTGGTGCTGTTGAAGCTATTTTCTGTATTTTTGCCATTAATAATGGTATCTTACCACCAACTAAAAACTTGGTGCACCCGGGTGGTGCTGAAGGTGATGATCCAAGAGCCTTTGAAGTCAACTTTGTCCAAAATGAACCTATCAAGAAAGACATCACTTATGCTTTGTCCAATTCTTTTGGTTTTGGTGGTACCAACGCGTCTATGCTATTTAAAAAATACTCTGAGTAGATCTTAAAAAGGAAATCATATAGCTCTCTAAATGTAATAAACACATATCATAAGGAATCCACTCACCTTTCACATTCAATTGGGTACGGAGGTAATTGTAACTAAGTTCTCGGCCGAATCGTAAAACTATATGAAGACAAATAGAAATTTCAATTATCAGCAACCAGATATAAATTAAATAACATAGTATCATAGATGATATATGAGGCATTAAATACCATGCTTGTATCGGCTCTATAAAATGAAGGGAATAATGCACCATCTTGGCACTTTCCCATTGTTGTTGTTGTTGAGTTTATAATATCTCTGAGTCTCAATAGCTGAAGTAGATAGGTTTACAATAACCCATAACAAAGTCACAAAGCTCGATAAGTTTCTCACTAGTAATAGAACTGATGTGTATATAACGATTTCATCAAAGTAATGTGCACATGAAACATACTGGAAGAGTCCAAATGAAGGGATATTATACTTGACGATTTTGGTCAGGTGTAAATGGTTCATGAACTGTGCTGATGTAGCCAATATGAACAGAATCACAGGCACACAAATTTTCCAAGAAACTTTGGAATCTTTTGATAGGTCATTAAAATTGGTATTTAATAACAATTGAATATTTATTGTAGAGTAGTAGAAAATACCAACCAAATAATGAGTAATGTTAATCTTCGATTTCTCCCTGAACTTCATCATGAACAATGTCTCTGAGAGCCTTCTCAGACTATGACCAACCAGTAGGAAGGAAACTAATCTTGAAATTTCAACGGGTACCGTACCATAGTTGCTCTCTTTCATAATATCAGTGATCGCACTGCCATATCTTCTTATTGTCACTTCAAAGATAAAGAACCCCAATGTTGCCAGTAATAAGGAAAGTGCATAGAAATGATAAAACCATCTCTTGGGTACTTGTGCATGTAACAATCGTTCGACAAATCGGAATTCACTTGTTATATTTGAGTTCTCGAGGGTTTTACCATATTTTAGTAAATCATGAAACTTAGGATTGTACTTCGCAAGGATTACGCTTCCTATCGCGAGTAAATATATCACTTGAATACCGTTATCAATGATCTGTACAAGGAGACTAATATCCATCTATGTTTCAAGGGATCTTGATGAGATTCCGCTTTATGTCACACACACTCAGCGTTTGAGTTTTTGTAATTTTTCAGAACTTTTATCATGATTTAATCTTACGGGGAAAAAATCATCTCAATAACTATCCTCATTCCCAAAACAAAATGTTGTTTGAAACCTGTATATCTAATAAGAAACTAAAGCTTCAGGTATGTAATAATGTTTAAAGAACAGGTCAAAAAAGAAGCTTTTAAAAAATTCAGGAAAGTAAAAAAGCATGCCACTGCCTGGAATCGAACCTGGGTTTCATCGGCCACAACGATGTGTACTAACCACTATACTACAGTGGCTGAAGTTCAAAAGTAAACAAATCTTGGATAAAGTGATCGTCTATGAATTGGCAGGGATTGACACAAAAGAAAAGAACTCTTCAAGATAAATGATTTGAATAAATATCAAGCATTGACTTTGACCCCCTGAAAATAGCTTATGTTTCCTAGAGACAGATCATTTTTCACTTCATAAGCCTCCAGCTAATATATAAATTATGTGCCAAAAGTCTCGTCTACAATACAATATTTTTGGCGTAATCTTCCTTGATCTACAGGAACCTCAGAACAGGTCTAACGCATGTAGAGATAAAACTGAGCTTGCAAAGCAAATATAAACAGTTTAATCTTGATTAAATTTATTTCTGCAGATAATTAGCAGCTTTTATAACGGTTCTCCGTTTATAGTTTATTCTCATAAGGACAATCTGTGAGCGTCTGAAGTGCATATGACAGTTCAAACTAGCTCCCTCAATTTAATACCTAACCCAACAATATGAATAGCATTTGCCGCGGTACTTTGAATCTGTTTGTTGTCTTCTCTTTTGAAGCAGCAATCTGGAAATCCTTTCGTTTCTTTCACATTCGCTTTGGCTGTAACATTAGCAGCTTTTGGTCCATAGAGAGTGAAATAATCTGATAATTGTATTTCATTTTCAACTCTGCACTGGATTCTCAAATCTCTTATAGCTTTAGATTTAGGATCATCTTGTTTGTTGAGCAGCACTGAGTCGGATATTGATCTCTTGACCTTCTTTTCTTTCTTAGGAAACTTCTTGAAGGGTTTCTTTGAAGTTGCTTCTGCAAGTGCTGACTTTCTTCCTGACATGACTGTCTAATCTCTTTCGCAGAGCGCTCGTGACAAAGTACCGTGTCGTTCCGAGGGATTATGTGCTTGAAATGATGATGGCGCTCTCCTTGGTTTTTCTTGTCTGAATAGTCCTTTTGTACCCATTTGAAATCCATTAGGTAATTGAAAACCATGAACTTTTGACAGATTGCTTATACTCTGAGAACTACGATTCAGAACCTGGATGCAATGCAACGGTATTTCTAGCTATTCAATTGTTTTTCCCTTTCATTTTTCCCATTATTTTCCCTCTTGGCGTCTCTCGTGGCAAGAACCCTATCAGCTAATCCTAGATTCACCGCTTCTTCAGCTGTTAAAAACCTATCTCTATCCAACAATTCATGTATCTTTTCAAGTGTCGTTCCAGCCTTTATATGCTTCTGATATATCTTGTTCAATCGTTCTCTGACCCGAATTATTTGTCTTGCGTGGATCTCGATATCAGAAGTTTGACCTTGAAATCCTCCACTTGGTTGATGGACCATAATGGTGGTATTTGGTAATATAAATCTCTTTCCAGCACTCCCCGCTGCCAAGAGTAAAGATCCCATGGAATATGCTTGACCAATTGCTACTGTACTAATTTCACACCGAATATATTGCATTGTGTCATATATCGCTAGACCTGAGGTCACTGATCCACCTGGCGAGTTGATGTAGATGTTTATAGGAGCACTTGATTGAGATTCTAGGTAAAGTAACTGGGCAGTGACTTCTGTTGCTAATGAATCATCAATTGGGCCTGACAAATAAATGATTCTTTCTGATAATAATTTGGAGAATACATCTTGAGGAGCATAGATTGAAGGTCTAATAGGGAGACTTGCAATTGAAACCCTTTGTCCAATGTGAAATGTATTGTTTTGCGATCTTGAAGTCCGCAGTACCACATGGGATCTGTGGAATGGAATTCTGAACAAATTTCTTAGCATCACCTATCGTTCCTCGCCATAAATTATCGTCGTCAATGCCTTTGCGATGATAGCGCTTTTCGCTGGTCCCACTCATAGGAATAAAGATTGTAGATTTTTTTCCGGGGTAAGTGAAAATTGTACGACGGGTTCCCCCGAGCGCGTGAACATAACGTGAAGATTAAATGACTAAACTTTATCTGTCAATGATAGCTGGATTATAAACCTGGTATTATGAAAATTTAGTTTATAATATAGTACCACCACTCTTTACTTGTTATGACAAACGTATAACAGTAAAAATATACGATTCCTTAGTTCTGATACCTTCGATACGCGACATAATTCTTTGGTAGTAATCAAAATTACTCCGACGGCAATTCTAGTACAGTTGATAGACAGGATAAATTTTTTTTTGACAATTAATGATCAATGTCATTTGCAATTCAATTTATATACTTCATTAAGCTTGGTAATATTTTTGTTCGATATTTATATATATACATATATATGCAATTATATATACAGTTATTATAACTTTGATTACTGGCGATGATTGATCAATGCGATATGATTTGAATTACTAGTCAATTCATGAATTGCTATAGTAGTGAGAATCCTTAAAACAATTTGATGGTCAATTATTTAGCGAAGAAAAAGCAATAAAATTATCTATGACAAAACTCTGATCACATTAATATTGAACGACGTCCACATCAAACCAAAATATAATAAAAGCTGGTTTACATGGGGACTTGTACTTGTTCCAGAAAAATCGCTTAATTCATGTCAATTAAAGTATAATTAATGAATCACAAATTACTACTCTCATATCTGGCTTACCATTGCAGGCTCTTGATCTTTAAATGTCACACTGCGCACACTGCGCACACTGCGCGTTGCGGAAAATGATGCAATCAAATCATTGAGTCTCAGAGTCTCTCCAGTCAACAATACTCTGAGCGTGCACGAGCAACTTTTGACATTGCTGATCATTCGACACGGCTTTGTATATTCGCGGTCTTGGGTCTCGATGCACTCGACTAGCTAGCTTTTCATTAAATAGTAGGAAAAGTAATCAACACTGACTCTGCCATAATTAAGTAATGAACCAGATCCTTTGTAAAGAGACATTCAATATATATGAATCTTTTTCTGGTCTAATAACAACCACAAATGCCTTTGTGAGCAATGATTTTTTTGTAAGGCAAGTCGGGGTTTTAACTTTTTTTTTCAATTTTTAACTTTCACAGCGTCGCAAACAAAATTGTGTCAAACAATAAGATGTTGCTCTTGATGCTGAAATTAGCAAATGAAAAACCTCATCTCCGATACTGTTAAAGACACACATCAAATAATGTTAGGGGATATGGGGTCCCCACCCCAATTGCTTGTGCAATACATATATAACTTCAATTCCTCCGTTTCTTTTCCCTATTCTCTGATATTTGTTTAGTTGTGAAAAAAAAAAAAAATACAATGCGTTGGCCATTTTTCATTATATCAATTATATCATTACTTGGTGCTGCTTTATTACTATTCTTTAACATATTATGTGGTGCTTCCACTTCTAGCGTTTTAGGTAAATGGTATTGGTTAGAAGCTGGGACTTCTAACATTCCTGGAGCTCAGCAAACGACCAGATGGACTAATTATGCCGCATGTGGTGTCACAAATGGTAGAAACAGTAATTGCTCAAGCACGCACGCTGCTTATCCCATGTCTCCTGTTTCGAATTTTGGTACAACTCAAGGGGTTCCACCTGGTCTTCAGAGTAAACGTGGTGTAACTTATTATTTGTCAAAAGTTGGGTGGGCTTTCTTGTTGATTGGTTTATTCTTTACTTTATTGGCTCTTTTGCCAGTTATCTTCAGTACTTGTTTCCCATCCTTATCTGTCCTGAATATTGGATCGAGTGTCACTTCTACTGCTGCTTTTGTCTTCACTGCCTTGTCTGCTAGCTTGCTGACTGCTGGCTACGTTAAAGCCAGAAATGCTTTCCGCAGTAATGGCCAGCATACCCAGTTGGGCAAAACTATGTTGGCTTTCATCTGGACTTCTACTTTTCTCTTGGCTTTGAGTTCTATCTTCAGTTGCTTGGGCTGGTTCGGGGTCATTGGCTCGAAGAAGAGAACCAGAAGATCAGACGAATATGAAACCAGTTCCCATGAAACCTATGGTAATAACTATATCCAGGAAAAGGAACAAACTAAGAAGAAAAGAGGACTCTTTGGTAGAAAGAAGCAAGAAAACTTGGAGGATGTTGGTTATGCTGCTGGTCTAGGTGCTTCTGGAGCAACTTCTAATGTTACCGGAGGTGCTAACACGAGAGCTGTTGAACCTACTACTGGTGATACCTATACTCGTACTCCTCAGAATCAGACTCGTGGTGGTGTAAAGTCCTCAGGTAATCCTGGTGTTACTGCCGCTACTGCCGCTACTGCTGCTACTGCTGGTGTCGTTGGTGCCGCAGGTGTTGCTGCATACGCTTCCGCTAAGGGTAACTCAAAGAAGGAGTTTGCCCCAACTTCAGGTGCAGAGGACCCTACTATGAATGATCAGACTTATAATGCAAAAACTGGAGAAACTTTGGATGATGTTGCCCTTGCAGCTGGATATGGAGCATCTGGTGCTACTTCTGATATTACTAAGAAGAATGCTACAACTAATAAGTCTGATAACGCAGGAATTTCCTCTAATGATTACGCAGTGGGAACTACAACTGCTCCTTATGGTTCTGGAAACTCCCAAACTGTGCGTGATGGAAATCCTCATGGTACTGAAAATGGAGGCTATGTTGGAACAGACACTCCTGGTACCCTTGGCACGGCAAATGGTTTCGCAAATTATGGTTCTTCGAATAATGCTTCTTCAGGTGAAGCTTATGGGTCTTCTGGCATTAGTAATACCAAGACGCCTCAGCATGCTGATGAAAACTTGGAAGATGTCGCCTACGCTGCTGGTCTTGGTGCTTCAGGTGTATCCAAGTACACTGACTCCACTTCTAAGGCCACTACTACTGATACCGCCGATGATTCCACCAAAGAAAGAAGATCTTCACCTGCTAAAAATGGTATCTGGGCAACTGCTGCTTCTGCATTAGGGTTTGGTGCTGCTGGTGCTGCCTCGACTAAAGACGCAGAGGATACTCATGATACAAACCCTTCCATCGCTGGTATTGCAACTGATAGTGGTAGTTCTAAGGATGTACCTGCTACTGGAGATAACTCTGATGCTACTGCACTGGAAAATACCAATAAAGCCGCAAACTCTAGTGCAACCCCGAATACTGGTGTTCAATATAATCAGAACGGTGCTGATCTCGGAGCTGGTGCTACGAAAATCGGCGCTAATGAAGACAAGGTTAATCGTTTAAAAGGCGTCTACGAGAACAAGTCAACTGCGCAGCCAGTTACCGGTACCATTGGCGGTAAGCGTGCGAATCAGGGTCAGAATGGCAATACCACTGCCGATTTTGATAAAGGCGTGTCTGAAACTGCTTCTACCTCTGCTTCTGACAAGGGTATTGGCTACAACATGCCTGTGAAGGAAGGTCCAGCTACTTCTGTTGAAGACACTTATAAGACCACTCATGTTCCGGGAGAGCACGATTTGACAACTACTACAGCTTATCAGCCAACAGGATATTACAGCAGGGCCACCCATGATAAGTTTGCAAAAGATTCTGGTATTACCCACGAATGGAAGAATCTAGACAGAGGTGCTGTTGCTGGTGCTGCTACTGGTGCTGGTTTGGGGTATGCCGCTGATAAGTACTCCAAGTCTGGTAAAAATTTTGATGGTCATGGTGCTGAAACTGCTAGCACTGGTGAAGCTCTGGAAGACTCTGCTTATTCTAATGGGAATGGTTCCTCTCGTACCAATTCAGATGTTCCTAAGAGATCGAATAAGGCCAGCAATGGTCGCTCTACAGGTGTTTCAGTAACTGATACTACCGTCGCTGGTGCTACTGCCAATGGTTCTGATACTACTGGATACTCTGGCTATGAAAAGTCTAACATTCCTGGCACTAAGGCTGGATTGGACGATTACGATGCAGAAAATGTTAAAAATGGCTACGGATCTGAATCTGGCTATGAGAAGTCTCATATTCCTGGTACAAAGTCTGGATTAGATGCTGCGCATGATGCAAAAAATGTTAGAAATGGCTATGGTAATATTTCCTCTATAGGAAAGGATCAAAATGGTAATTCATCCAAGAGCTATACCGGTTCCAAATATGACAGAGATACTGCTAACCCGAGCACTGATACCGGTGATGCACTTAATCTAACCGCCGGTCAACCTATCTCATCCAAGGGTGATGAAATTCCTGGCTCATTTGAGCCGCCTTCTCCAATCCAATATGCTCATGAGGTTGACTCCACGACGTATAAGACTGGCATCAACGGTAAGGCAGGTATTCGTGGTGATGATGAATTCACTCCAAGAGACTTGAAACTTGACCCTATCACTGGTGACAGAATTGATGAGGCTACTGGTAAGAGATACGACGCTTATGGTAATCAAAAGGGTTTAGTCGATACGGTTATAGATAACGTCAAAAGTGTCGTCTAAGGAAATGCAGATCTGAGCCTATGTCTGACTACTTTATTTATCGATGTAATTTTATTTCTAATTTAATTTACGTTAATTAATGATGAAGGTTTGTATGTACAAGTTGATTTGAAGGTCATTAAGGATTACACTAAACAAAAGATTTGCAGGCGATCAAACGTTTACTAGTCTTTATAAGAGATTGAACCATAAATTTCGAATATCTGATTGACAAGAAACGTCGAATTTCATGGTATTTGTGTCTCATTTTTCTTGGCGATGGGCCCAAGTATCACTGAACAAAGCACATTTTTGACTCAAATTCGGGGCTCACAACTTCACAAATTCACAACACACTGCACTGGGAGAAAAGTGACTGGCTTTAAAAATTTTCCGATAAATATGTGATTATCATGGGGGTTGAGCTTCTATGTAGCTCTTCACAGTATTGTAAGTTAAAAAGCACTATCTAATAGTTCATCCAAGCTATCTTGTAATTCCCAGATTTTCTGTGCTCCGTTACTAAGATTAATGATCTTTTGACTAACTTGGAATCTATATGCACTGTCATTATTGATAAGTGTTTGCAGTCTTTTTGATATTGAATCTAAAGCCTTTAGTGAATCATCTAAGCTCTCATATCCTAAAAACTCTAGGATTTGTTCTTTAGATCTAAACTCTAAACATAGACAATTATAATTGACTTTAAACACTTTCAGATCCTTGACATTGGAGATGTATAATCTGAAGTTCGTAGCTTTGACTAACTCCTTGTATGACTTACCAATAATGTTGAAATCCTGTGGTTCTATTCCAAGTATATACCCAAAGAAATCCAGTTTTTCACCAGGGTTTAATTCAAGTCCTTCAAGGTTGTTAGCAATGGCATTGGGATCTTTATTGATCTTATCACGAGATATTTCCTCATCAAGATCTGAAAACGCATCCGAAAACATGGCTGCAGATTTGTTTTTCTCTGGTGATGGAGTAGCAGTTGGTATTGGTGATAGATGTTGCTCGAGACTTGGTTTTGGCTTTTCCTGTGTTGATTGTTCGATTGGGACTGGAGATTCTAAATCGCTTGAAAGACTCACAATTTTCATCTCTTCCTCCTCTTCATCCAACTTCTCCAACTTTAGTACGGTTTTCTCTTCAACATAACTTTTTGTTGTCTCGCTAATTGAATCGGGAAGGTCATATATTTGAGTACTAGAAAGCTGTGAGTGTGAATTTTCAGGAGCAATAAACAAAGGATTTACTTGAAGCGGTAGTGATTTTAGTTCAATGTCAGCCTTCTGCCTTTTTGATTGAGGCTCTTGTTCAAGCTCTCTAGCTTCCGTTACCTTTGATGAGATTATGCTGCCAATAGCATTGAATTCCACTTTGTTCTGAACAGTCTTATTGATATTTCGCCTGCACAACTCATTGAAGAGCCATTTAACTTTTTTCTGGTGTTTGAGTTCCCAATTTAGCACCATTGTGGGATCTTTATTGATTATATTGACATCTTTCAAGACATATTTTAGATCTAGTTTCCCATTGTAAAGTTCACTTGTGATTTTCAGAAGCACCACAACATGTTGATCCAGGTATTCAAGAACGTTTGGGTTAAACTTATTACTGAAGCCATAAGATTTTAATGGTTCTAGCACTTTTGGGTATAGTGAAGGGTCTAATGATAGTGAGATTTTGTTGGATTGATATGCCTTTGAAAAGTCTGTGAGCTCGATGATCGGTTTCGGGTGTAGTTTGATCGCGTTGAGTACCATCACCACTCTGATTCTAGTCGGATTCGGATCACCATCTCTGCTGGCTTTGACTTGCCTCACTTCTGAAATGTCCTTGAGCTCATGAAGCATTCTTATAGTGTTATAGTTGAGGTGTGTTTGATGGTTTTTGATGCATAAACACGAAAAAAACACAGAAACAATAACAAATAATAATAATAATGACAATAAGAGTGACGCGCAACAAACTCACTTCATGGTCATCAATACCGTGCACAATGTCTCAGCTTACCCTCCAGTTGTCAGATATCCCTCCAACTAAGCCAACAAGACCATTCAGAACGGTCTTTGCCACCATCGTTTCCATCCAATTCGGTTCTCCCTCTCGTCTGTTCATCACTGATATGACATCAAACCCAATAATGGCTACAAGTTACGCCTATAACAACTACGTTGGTACCACAGAGCATGAAATACCCAGTGTAAAGATAATGCAGGTGATTGCTTTTCAAGAAACGTTTATTCCTTTCATGAAACAGCTGGAAGCAAAGAGAAATGTGGTACTTCAAGCTAGAGAGTATGCTAGAAATGTACTGAACTATGCACTCTTTGTCAAGATTCAATTGCGAATGAAATGGTATAATGACACGCTGGAGGGAGTTGTTGATACCATTGAGATCCTAGATCATACTGCTGACCCTGAATTACCTGTTTTCAAGAATGTGATACAGGGACTGCCTGAATCATATGTAAATAGTGGGTTATTCATGTATGAGAAAACAATACCTAGAAAATTCGTTACACAATGGTTGAATCAAACTGGTGATACAACGAATTTGCTGGCAAAGGACCAGTACCATTCATCTCCGACTCCACAAAGACAAGTCATAAACCAGACAGCTGCCAGTTCTCCAGCTACTCCACTACCTCAAAACCACCCACATATATTTTCATCAGACTTACCATCTGATGTATGCCATCAGTCAGACTACTTGTCATCAAACCAGCAAACCAGTGCGGTATATACGCAAGTGGAATCTACATTACCTCCGAGGAGAAGAAATGTTAACGCAGCTTATATTAGAAACTTGAACTCTGTTGATCTGGTAGATGGGAAGGTTTATGACCTTAGTGGGATCATTGTAGAGGTTGAGCCACTTTTAGGTCAACTGTGCACAAAGACCACACTAGACTCTGCTCCTGTATTAAATCCAATTAACATCCTAATTAAAGCGAACTTGAAGAATTCGGAAGAAAATGAAACTATAAGAATTAGTTTAATCTCTAATGCAGAGGTTCTAGCATTTTTAGGATTAAATGAAGTTGAAGAAGTATACATTCATTCTAATACCATATGGGAGAAATTGCAGAATATCTTGAAAAGCAAAAAAATTCAAGACTTCAAAATTATGAGGAGGTTGGTTAAAATAGGGAGATGTTCAATTCTTGGATGGGAAGCTGTCAACTTGAAACTAGACAAATTAATGAATCTATAGACATTTTAGGATGCATTTTTTTTTCTAATTATGCTATTGAAAATCTAATAATTTCCCAACCATTTTAGTATATCTCCCATTAGCAATTCAAACACTTCTTTGTTTTCGAAGAACAAGTTGCCACGGCCTTGAGGATACCCTAAAACAACACTTTTTTCTGAATCAATCTTTGAAGCAATTTTTTCAGCAGCCTTGCTATCGCACAATTCATCATCACTGTGTATGATTAACAGATTTTTAACGTTAAATTGCATAACGCCGCTTCCCATTAGCTGTGATTTAATTTTACACAAATTTGCCAACCCAACGTTGGAGATTGTCGTATAATCAACATCGGATAATTTAACTTGCCATGACTTGTCCTGCGTTATATCACTGATGTTCAAACCTGTTGAAACCATATGTTTAATACCAACTGCCAATTTCATCTGACCAAAAAGATTTTGGGAAAGAACTTTGTTTTTAAGAACCGGATTCACAGTGATGATACTCTTCAAACGATGACGGAAATATCCGTCAATACCATACCCTAAAGCCCTTGTTGCACCATTAAAAGTAGCTAAAAAATGAACTCTATGGTTAGGAACGGTTTCTAAATCATCAAGGTCATCACAGCACAATTTGAGCACCCGATTCATCTCCCGTCGTATTTCATCACTATTCTTTGGAGTTTGATTATAAGAATCATAAGTAAAGCACTCATAACCATTACTAGTTAAGATATTTATTAGGTGAAGGTATAAGGTTACTGGTTCGTTAAAATTTTGGAATATGATAACCCTAGCTTTGTAAACAACGTCTGAAGGTATAGTCTTGTGCATATTTGTTAGTTTTAGGATCCAGATAACAAAACTAAAAAGCCATCAAACCATACCCAAACACGACCTTCATAGGTCTTATCCTCTTTAGTGAAGGAGATATTCCTAAAGGACATCACTTTAAAACAGGAAGGGAATGAGATAGTTTAGGGCAAGATGAAAATTAACGATTTTAAACATTTTGATCTCTCTTTCTTTTTTTTTTTCAAACCTGCGTTACCACTAAACAGATGTGACATAACCCAGGTCCCACATGCCTTGCTTTTGCATGTTTTAGGGACGTCCGGATTTCTCTGAAATATTAGGACAAAAGATGACTGACAATCTCGCTGTCGTTTGTTCATCCTTGTCACTTTTATCGCTGTAATGGGAAACCTGTTTTAGAAAGGATTAAAATCCCTAATATCCGAACGTTAACCGTTTTAATTTTGACTCGACTCGAGGTATCATATAATTAATATAAGTATTTTAACATGTGTCCTGAGAACTACTTAAATACTAATTATAAGTGTCAATTGCACGAAATAATGCCAATATGCATCTCGAACAAAGTCTTGGCATAAAATATTTTTCTGATTTCCTACAATTAACAACTGATAAGACTTTCAATTATAAAACAATAGGTTGATCCTGGGTGCACTAATAATAATAACTAATATTAATTAAATGTAGATTATTTTCAAACTGGTTTCCCCTTCCAGTTAAAGGATCAATTACTTGTTTATAATTTGTTTAACCCTGAATTTTATGGGGAATGTTACCTCATCCCAATTAGGTATTTTCCTGCTCAAAGATGCACATCACAATCATTAGGTGCAGTCCACGTGTGAGTACTGAGTACTTGCCAAAAATTATTCAAAGGCCACCCAGCTCATGCTGCCATCCACCCACCCACAACCCAGCTATACAGGTTGCATAACGGTTTCCTTCAACGGTTATTTTTTTTATTTAGAATCCCCCTAAATTTCTGTTAAATTTCTGTATCTTAATTCAGACCCAGGAATTGGGGCAGTTAATAGTAGCTCATAAGTGATGGCCTATTTTATTGTTTGTTTGTTTTATCTATATTCGGTGTTATTTTGTGTGGTTGTTTAGAATTTGAGCGTTGAAGGTTCATTCTGGATGGGAGGATATGATGGGCCTCTGTGAGGGTCCACCCAGATCTGTGATACTATCACAATCACTGTAACAATATTTAGAGACTAATTACGAATACAACAAAACAGGAAATAGCAAACATAGTTTTGATAATGTTTAAATAGTGTGTTTTCTTTGATAACAAAAATTCTAATGACTTCTTAACCATTCTATCAAATCCTTCTTAACTTCAACATAAATCTCATCTTTTTCAATAAATATACTATGTCTGCCTGTTTTTATATCTTGCAGAGTCTTATCTTTAACTTTAATTAGATCGAAGAATTGGTGAGAAGCTTCTGGATCATTAATCTTATCTTCATCACCAACAATGATTAACAGTGGTCTATCGAATTTTGCAGCAAAAGTTGGTTCTAATAACTTGTGACCACGAATTAAAAAATCATACATCTGTCTTAAACTACCGTATAATGGAGTAATAATTGATGAGTTTGCGGCAAAATGAGACCAGTCAGGATCAGATGTAACGTATTCCTGTTTTATCTTTGTATCTATTCTAAGATTTGGTAAAAAGTTCATTATCCAACTTAGGAAAGTGAATTGAATTTTACCAGGTCTTGTTGATGGATGTATTAGGATCAATGGCCCAGTAACAGCAATCCCACGAATGTGTTCTTTATATTTCCCATTTATACCATAAGTCAATGCTATCCCACCACCCATTGAATGGCCTAATAAGAATAGTCCTGGAACGTGATGTTGTTTTACCTCTTTTAAATTAAGCTCAATGAAAAAATTCAAGTCATCAAAAGTGTGTTGATCATTAGTTATCCCTTTCAATTTCCCTGGTGAAGTTAAACCAGACCCTCGTTGATCAAAGAAAAAAATCTCATAACCTTCAGATGATAAATCATCAAAAAGACGGACATAAACCTTGGAGTATTCACAGAAACCATGAAGAAAGAGTATACGACCAAGTATCAAAGTTCCCTCGGGGACAGGCTGATCTCAATTGTTAGTTTCTTAGTTAAAAAAAATGAATGACATGAATGGATGACTCTCAAATGATGATGCTCAGCGATGTAAGAAAATTACATACCCAAAAGACGGTTGCAAAATCAGCACCATTATGGCTGATAGTCTTCTCAATGAACTTGTTCTTTGGAGTGTATGGAGGATGAATATCAGTCATTGTCCATCGGTTATTTCTTGTGAATTAAAACCTGAACGTATTTCCATTCAAAAAGGGTTCTTTTCATTTTGCTTCTGTGTCAGGTTCTTAGTAGAGGTTATTGACACGTTATCCAATGGCAGACAGAGCTATTCATTTTCTATCAATTCCAATTGTCTCACCAGTTGATTTGCTTCAAGAAGAGTGTAAGGAAATTTATGCAAAAATCATGGTGCGTATGCTAATTTCTCTTTCTTTTGAAGTGGTTGTCATTTAAAATTTTTGTATGAACCCAACGTCTATTTCGACTATCTCTTAGCTTGTTGGACTCTCATGGAATGAACTCTGGCGAAAAAAAAAAAAACATTGACACATACAAAGTCTGTTAGTAACACTAACCATCTTCAACGAATAATATTAAATTACTTCTTAAAAATTGATTAATAGAGGGAAATGGTACCAAAGAGTAAGGGACTGTCATGAGTAAAACCTGGCATCATGTAATATTACTGACACACAAGCAAAAGAAGCACCAAAGATCCCAAAGATCCCCAAGAAGTTGCAGCAAAAGATTCAATCACAGGAATCATCAATTCCAATCAGTTCAGAAGATTTCTTAAATGTCGCCATTGAGGAAGAGGAATCCGGTGATAGATGGGTGATATCAGATTTGTCCAAGTCCTTGCGGTTTTATCAGAAGGCGTATGAATTTTATCGTATCTCAATATCAAAAGATCCGTCCCAGGAGAACTTTGATGCCTATTATAATTTAAACAGATTGATTTATCATGTCCATACCATTTACCAGAGTGTGCCAAGAGTTGCTTTGAAAAATGTGGAGGGTTGTGATGTAATAAATTTCAGTATTGAAGAGATTAAAACGTCATATGAGGATGTTGTTAAACGGTTTGAAGATGTGGTTAATTGGGATTTTTATTACAATTTAATAAGTGTCTATTCAGAAATTATTGAAAATGATATTGGGTTTGAAAATCTGACTCAAATACTGAAGGATGCAGTTATTGTATTAAATAGAATTTTTAAGATTCAGTTGTCTGAATTGGATTCATTTTTAAAGAGGTTGAGCGATCCTGAAGGTGATGATAGCACAATTTCAAGTGATAATAATGGAGAAGAAGAAGAAGAAAAAGGAGAAAAAGAAGGTAAGAACTTTGATATGTTTGAACAAGTGACACCCTCTGGAGTGTTTGATACTGTAATTTCCGGTACAAGGTTGATACTAAATGCATATGAATCAACAGAGAATGGAGTTCAATTAAATTATTTAGGGGATATTGTCAACTCATTAAGGGTCTTGATGAGTGAGATTTCACAAACCTTATTAGAGAAATTTGATCCAAGTGTTAACACCCAAGATAAATATGAATTAAACATAAGTGAATCAGACATTGTTGAATTAAAACTCTTATCACATTGCATAGAAGGAATTTCAATTTCAAATTTCACAGAATTAAAATCTTATTGGTCCACAATACAAATTTCAAATACAACTCGCTATCTGTTAGAATCCGACAATTTGCTATCATTCAAAGATCGTCATGTATTATCATATGAGGAACAGTGGGAAATAATTAACCAAATTAACAAGAACTTGAAGATTGCACAAGAATTGGTCCATGTAGAGTTACAAGATCATTTAAGGGACAAGACCAATGAAATTTCCCCCAAGGTGAAGAAATCCGTGGATATTTTTATTCAGAGGGCGGATAATGAGTTATTGAGAAGTTCATTTCCCATTGATGTGGCGATGAAGAACCATGATGTATTAAATGCTAATGCTATAGCATTGTTGAAGAATGGTATGACTATTGCACAAACCAATTGTGGGTTACGAGAGACCATTGGTGATAAATTAAAAAGAGAAAAAGTAAGAAGAGAATGTATAGTGAGACTGGTTTTCATTACTAAGGATGTTGTTAATGAGGAAGATTTGATTAGAAATTTGGGATTAGATTATTACAAACTAGAATTGGAAGATCTAAGACAGAATGAGGTTTATGGTAGATTCTTTTAATTAGGTGACAAGATACATGTACTGACGTAATACAACGACAAGATCTAATTGTAAGATCTGTAATGGTAAACTCAATCGAAGATAAACGAAGGAAAACTCAGCTTTGGTTGCCCTAACAGCAAACTTTGAGACTTGACGTTAAGGTTGCGATGTAGACATGAAGAGAGCAATTGGAATTTATTTCTCGAACCAATTGGTGCACACGATGATAATTTTTTGCTCTTAATTTGTGGTTATGACCAGATCGGACCGCCTGATCCTATTATTCCGGAGCAAAAAAAAAAACACAAGATATTGTTAGTTTCCCAGATGGAAAATAGAGATCATTCCTTTGAGAAAGCACGCAGAATGATCGATCATCATATTACTTTTCCAGTTTTCCAATGTTAAACCAATGTTACTAATGAGTTTGCTTGTTACTACCTTAATAAAAATTGTTTATCTTGAAAAAACGGACCTGATCTGGGGAATACTTCCTAATCAGGATTTAAATTACCTGCATTATCCGCGAATCATTTTTTTTTTTGCTTATTCAAAGAATTCACCTGTCAAAAAAAAAACTGAAGAAACCAAAATTTCCCTTTTTGGTGTTTTTTTTTTTTATATTTTTTTTTTTGACTCCGCGGAAAAAAATTGGAATAAAAATTGCGCAAAAACTGTAGAAATCGGAGGATCCGATAAGACGCTTGCAATTTTCACAGTTGATGATGTCGATTCTGGGGCAAAAAAAGATTTGTGATGGTTTAACGATTTTAACATGTAAACATGATCCGAAACTGGGCGAAGGAGTAATAAAAAAAAAACGTGGTGGCCATGTATTTTTTTAGTCCCGCAATCATACGCAGTGTATCAGCTAGTGTAAGACCAGCAATACATTTCAATGCATTTTTCATTTCAATATTCGTTCCGGTTGGATTCCGTGTACATTCGGTACATTGTCTGTTGTAATTTCTGATGTTGATTACGTAAACAACCCAATCACTCTCAGCGTTTCGGTCCGAGAGGGATGAAATTAACCACCAGCTGCTGAATTAATGGGTTGACATAATGGTTTATACACAGCCTTGTAACATTTGTATATAAGCAACGGCAATTCTTCTTTTATTAATTCCTTTTTTATTAGTTCTAAATTAAAATTTTGCTAGGTTTTGTCAGTTTTCCTAAGAGGTTCCCTGCGCCCTCTTTTACTTTTTTTACTACCTCCTATTATTATTGCTTTACTTATTGCTTTAAAATTGTGACGTATTTTTCCCAGTCACTGATCAAATTAATTTAAAGGGGAAAATTCAATTCAAAAAATTTAATGGAAAAAGGGGAGAGTTTATCAAAACCAACAATTCATCAAAAACTGATTTGATACTTAACCGCCCAACTATTAGAACCCATTAAAACTGTTCTATCAAAAAAAAAAAATGCATTTGTTGCAATACTTGGATCCACTGCCTGCTCATCCGCCTTCATACACTTCTTCAAACTGCTCTGGAAGCCTTGCTAGATTCCCAGTCTATGAAACCCCAGAATCTCACATATTGCCAAATTATTCACCCGCCGTGACTGGGTTAACCTTGGTATTAAGAAAAGTTGAATGCTTATCACCTTATGAGGCTTCTCCTTATAGAAGTTGGAAGAATTTGATCATGGAACTTAATTCAACTCAGGTCAATTTCTATACAGTTGATGGGTTACCGCTGTTGAATCGTGTCAAGGTGTCAAAAGGTAAGAATAATTTCATGTTCAACTCCATTGAACGTGAGTTCATTATTAGCTCCATTAAGAGCAACCCAGAAAAATATCTGACCCAAGAAAGACTTGTTAGATCTTATACTTTACAATATGCTGCATTTGGTTTGCCTATCGATTATAAAAAGAGAAATTATTGTCTTCGATTAAGACTTGAAACCGAGCAAATGATTGTCCAATTTGCAAACTTGGATGAAATGATCAACTGGGCTAATAATTTATCGACTGGTATTAATGTTAGTTTAAGTCTAGATAATCGTGAAATGCCAACGGATAAAACAGTCCCAAGAAGGAGAAGGAACAGAAGAACCCGTAATGGTACAAACAGAATCAGAAGTTATTCGGATACAGAATTAATACGGAGAGAACTATCGCCTCCTATACTAGGGGGATCTTCATTTATACATCCTTCATCTATGGTGAAAAGGGCTAGTGTCTCTGGAGAGACCACAAAGAAATTATTTTCCAAGATTTTTGGTAGATCAAGATCCTCATCAAATGTCAGTCCTCCTTCTTCTTCAGTGAACAAATCATCCCCCTTATTTCAAAACCACATCGAATTTGAAGAATCCGATGAATCACCGCCCTTGTCAATTAGGACCCAAGACAGTGAAGCTACACAGGTTCCAGAAGAAGAATCTCTAGAGGAATCTCTAGAGGAATCTCAAGAGGAATCTCAAGAAGAATTTCAAGAAGAAGAAGAAGATGATGATGACTTAGAAGATGATGAATTAAATGAATCCGAAATCACTGAAGATTTAATATCACCAGATGAGGAGATACCAGATAATGAAATCAATTCTATTCATGACATGAATGATGTTGATTCTGATGATGATTCAATCCATGAAATTACCAGTACTAATTCTGGTCCTGATGTCTCAACTCCCTTGTTTCGTGAAATCTCATTTGCAAAATCCTTATCAAATGAGCCAGAAAAATCTTGGAAACCTGATTACAAGGTTATATCAAGAAAGAAGTATTATAAAGATTGCATTCGTTGTATTAAAATTTTGACTTCTGAAGAGAGTTGGTGTGGGAGACCATTGGTAAGATCTATATCTGGACCTACAGGCAGAAACATTAATGATCCATGTAAGAGATCTCCAATGAATAGATATGTCAAAGAGTTTGTTGTTGGTTATAACGGCTTAGTTGCTGTTTAAATCGTGAAAACATTCCATCCCCCCGAAATTCTTTGGGTTAAGAAGTAACCCTTCTGATGAGTTTGTGCAACATGATTTTATGATGATGATGATGATTATGATGATGCTGATGATGATGATGTGCTATTTGTTTTTATTTCTTTTTTTCCCTATATTTATTCCTAAATATTCAAACGACTCTGGATGTCTATTATACTATTTCTATAAACCGTTGGATTAAGTTCACGGTACTAATAATGATTCAATTCAACTGATTTACAATTGCAGTAAGTGTAGCGTGTGTTGTAATTCTAAATCCTATTCTAGGATTGATTGTTGAAGACCTTCCACACTCATTTTAAAGATTATACCAATCATAGCGTGCTTGTCGATTCTTGAAACCGATTGGAATATCAGCGCTGATAAGGAGGGTCCATTGATCATAAAACAAACCAATTAAAAAGAAAAATTGGATCAAAGCAATTACGAGATCTATTTATAATGAATTCACTTCAGTTTAATCTTCATGATTGAAAAAAAAATTGAAAAATCCTAACCAAAAACTCTTGATTATTGGAGATTGTTTCATTGAAGACACCAAATTGATATGAAGTTTTAAAATTTGTGGTCAATATGACCATGACAATAGTGAAAAAATTCATTTGTAATGTATAATATTACGCTCGTTTTTATCTGATATATCATCACAGAAGAAAAACAAACTAAAGAGATGATATTATAGGTCGTTCACTGGTCCAAATAATGAATCACGATAGAAGAACTCTAATCATCTTCTATTGAAGGGGCACTTAAAATCACTCTTTATTAGCATCAGTATGATAGTAAAATAAATCGTAATTCAACTTCATTAAACATCAGAGATAATTCGTATTTTCAAATATTGTTCAACTCAGTTACAGCGTGAATTTCACTATTTTCAGTCTCTGTGTATTCAGTTTTTTTTTTACAATGCTCTCTGAGAGAATCTGTCTATCAAATAGCATTCTTCCTTGTCAAGTAGTCAAATCTTGAATAAGTATAGCCAATAAATGGTAAATCTTCCTTACTATCACCAGGGGCAGCTCCTTTGTTTTGTTCTCTCAAAATTTCAGCTTTTGTAACAGCTGGATTTTCAGGGACGTTTTCTAATTCATCAGTTGGGAAGAATCTTGTATCTGTTATACTCTTCAATTTAGGAATGAATGGGGCGTCAACTTGTCTGATTGTATCCCAATCAACACCTCTAAAGAACGGATGCGCTTTAATTTCAGAAGCACCACCATGTCTACCTAATCTATGTTCAGAACTTGTTAATAATCTTCTAATCAGATTTTCAGCTTCAGGGGATAAATGGATGTCATCTGGGAATTGTAATGTCTGTTGAAAGTTCAAAATTTTTCTATAAGTTTCTTGTGGAGTCTCTGAGCAGAATGGTGGCCAACCAACCAAACATTCAAACATAAT
Organism: Taiozyma yuanshanica; assembly: GCA_030569295.1. Taxonomy (NCBI): domain Eukaryota; kingdom Fungi; phylum Ascomycota; class Saccharomycetes; order Phaffomycetales; family Wickerhamomycetaceae; genus Taiozyma; species Taiozyma yuanshanica. Next base: position 45,440 of record JAJMKP010000035.1, on the reverse strand, counting down.
AGTCCCTAATGACCACCAATCACATTCTTGACCATAACCCTGATGGATAAAGATTTCGGGAGCAATATAATCTGGAGTACCGACTGTGGAATAAGCCATTAATCTTCTTGATTTTCTCCACGTTTGAATTTGTTGTCTGTTAGACATAGTTAAATGAATTGCATCAACCAACATGGTATTTCTAGAGCCTGGTTCGTTGAATTGCTGAGGTTGCTGGAGTTTACTCTGATCTTCCTGCTGTAGTAATTTCTTATAATAATTTGAATCATGAGTCTTATGGAAACCAGTCGATAAACCAAAATCTGAAAGTTTAATATGACCACGAATATCAATCAATATATTATCTGGTTTGATATCTCTATGAATGAAGCCTAGTTTATGAATTGCCTCAATTGCCAGCACACATTCAGCCATATAAAATCTAGTGATATCTTCTGTGAAAATCTGCCATCTGATCAGCATCGTCATTAAATCACCACCTGGTAAGAACTCCATAATCAGATACAGATATTGCACATCTTGGAAAGAGTAATATAGCGAAACGACCCAAGGAGAATCACTCCCAGCTAGCACATCTCTTTCAGCTTTGACATGTGCTAATTGATCTTTTTTATACATTTCAGATTTTAATAAGGTCTTCATGGCATAAATCTTACCAGTGTCTTTCTTTTGAACAAGTCTAACTTCACCAAAGGCACCTTTACCAATAACTTTGACAGTCTCAAAATCCTCCAAAGATAGCCTTGTTCTTCTCAATCTTAAAAACTGTGATTCTTTTCTACCCAATGATTGTAACTGTCTATTTTTACGTTCCTCTGAACCATCTTCATTCTGAAGTTTATGTTCCAAGTCAACACGTCTTTGATTTCTTTCAACAGCATGAGTAACACTCATCTGATAATAGTTCTCAATACGTAGCTTAATAGCAGCGGCCTTATCTTGAGTCTGTTTCTTAAAAATGTCGGGCCTTCTTTCGAAATAAACATAGTTCGCACCCAATGGTTGTTGAAGTGGATTGGTATTCAGTTGAACAGGTTGAATTTTGACGTTTGTTTCAGTTAAGTTTGATCTTGACGCCAAAGATGAGGTATTGGATAAAACAGGTGTTAGATGATTAGATCTGATACTTCTAGTCGGTGAAGAAGCGACTTGTGGTTGATAAAACTGTGGACTTTGAGGTATTGGCTGTTGTGGATAAGCCTGTTGTTGCTGCTGATAAGAATGAGATGAGTAGTTGCTCAGTTGTCCAGGTGAAGTGTTTAGTTGTTTACCATAACTGCCGCCTTGAGGGACTTTGACAGGAGTAGATGGCGGTGGCATCGAGTTCTGCATACTTAGAAACTGTTCATGCTGTTGTCTCTCTTGCTGCTGGTGCTGGTGCTGGTGCTGCTGATGCTGTTGCTGTTGAAAGTATTGTTGTTGTTTATAGTATTCTTCTTGTTGTTGATGCTGTTGCAGCTGTTCCTGTAGAGATTGATGTGAGCTTTGCTGACTCATATAAGCTGAGCTGAACTGGGCTGGAGGCTGAACAAACCCACCAGCATTCTCATGGATTTGCTGGTAGTGTCCTGAACCGTTGTACATATTCTCTTCAAACGAATTCCCTTTGTTTTGAATTTGAGTCTGGGAAATTAGATGAGCACGGTCTAATGCAACTGTTGAAATTAGCGCTGATCTGTGGGAAAACAAAGGCAAATATTGAGTTGTATATCAAATATGACCCCAATTATAGTACGCTTAAACCAATTATTAAGCTGGAAAAATTGTGTTTTAGAATGATTTGATCAAACGTTTTGTTAGTATGAAACTTTGTTTTGTTTTTCTACGTTTTTTTGACGAGATCTTTTTTTCCTGAAAAAGAAAAGTAAAAACGAGATCGTTGCAAGTTCGATTCTTGAATGTATTAAAGATTTCCTAATTTTTGTCTACTGATATTAACTAACAAGGTATTGTTCAACTTGAATCTCTTCCTGCTAATATATAAACTTACGCCTTTGTTTGTTTGTAATACGTTACATTAATGATATACAAATACTCCCCTTAAAAACAGCAGTACATTAAATTTAATAGATAATACCCAGTTTTTAAACTTAGAATTGTAAAGCTTGACCTTTTTGTTTTCTGTCACCACCTAATTCAAAATGTTTACAACGTTTCAATGATAATTGAGCTTTGGTTTTGCAAACAACACATTCTAAACGTAAAACAACTTTTTTGGTAGTTTTAGCCTTTTTGTGGAAGACTGGTTTGGTTTGACCACCATAACCGGATTGTTTACGGTCATAACGACGTTTACCTTGAGCAAATAAAGAAGCTTTACCAGCTTTGTATTGGGTAACTTTGTGTTGAGTGTGCTTACGACATTCTTTACCTTTACAGTAGGTCTTTCTAGTTTTTGGAACGTTAACTGATAAATAATGTTAGTATAGCGTTTTAATAGTAACATCAAAACATGAAAGGTGACTCATCACAAAGTTGAAGTATCATTTTAGAACAGTAGTTAATCGCTAGGTAGTTGTATTGATTAGCGTTAAGTGGACGGGTGCTCTATTATGAATTTTACCAGGTAATATTTGAGTTGAGAATATCGCATGATCTGCTGGTTGATAAGATTTCCGTCATTTCTATATTAATGGTTACTGCCTGTAAACCCTCATTTCATCTTAGTTCTAGGTATCTTGAAATTCTATCTTTGCTTCATTAAATTTTCACTTCAATATTTCAGATCATGAACAAGAATAGCTGCTGCCCCATTCTCTACCGTTATTTCTGATGATACTTTCACCCATGATTTGAAGACTCTCATTGAAATTGCCATCAAGACATACCCATTTTGACTGTTGTTTGCTGGTATCAAGTTGTTGAAGCGCATCCAGTATGAAGAAAGTTTGTTAATAGTTTTTCAAAAACAAGCGTTGATACCACTTAAAACATCCACACACCACATATTGGGAGGTAGTTTTGGCCTCTTTTTTTACGGTGTGATTATGTAATTAAGTACTGATCCCATTGTTGGAAGGGGCAGCACTTTTTATGGGCTTCTTTTGAAAAAAAAACTCTACATCCACACACCAAAGAAGAAGATTGCAGCCCTAGCTTCCTGCACCTGATGAAAAACTCCCAATGCAGCCCTAAGACATTCTTATCTTCCAAACCAAAAAAATTTTATGTCCACAGAAAAAGTCCCAGAACTTTGCACCCGACTTTTTTTTCGTGTTCTTTCGATCTTGAAGGATTTTCAGATTTATATGGAAAGCGAAGACTTTGAGTAAACATTTAAGGTAGAACTCAAAACTTTTAGTAACAATATATCTAAATAAACATGATTGTAGAAATTGCAAAAATAGACCAATTTCCAAAACATTTTCTTCACACTATTTACTAGTTTCTCTGTTTTTCATAAAGTTAGTAGTTCATAACATGCACCTGTCAGAAAAGAGAGATAACCTAAAAAGTGATTACATAATCAATAAAGCTGTGCTTATGTAAGATGGTTATGTTTACTTTTCGGCTTTGTGCAAATTTAAAGAAAACCTAAAAAAAGAATACAGCATTCTGTCTCAAAGAGAGCTTAAAAAGTGTTCTCTAACTCATTGTTTTAGTGCATCTTATTTTTGTTGGAATTTGTTGACTTACTCCACTCAAATCATCACCATCCACGCAGCGTCTCCTCTCATTCATTTTAACCTTCATTTTACCTACAGCTCAAGAAAAAGATCCGAACTGAAAACAGGTTCAAAGTAAGAATACACTCCATTGATAAACTTAACTGTTTTTTCAGGCGAAGCTAGCTGCATCCTTAACATTCACCTACGATAGATCAACATGACTTTCGGTTACTTCAATCAGCTTTGCAACCAGACAGCATTGCCTTTGTGTCAAGTTGTCACTGCAAAGGGGGAGGATTATAAGTACATCAAGGACGGTATCTTAGCAAAATGTTACGCCAGACCAATTGACCTAGCCAACACTGTCATTTTTCAAATAGGTAATGCCTTTGTTAATATTGGTGCCCTTTGTATCCTGCTTATCATCATTTACAACATCAGATCTAAATATACTGCTATAGGTCGTTTAGAAATGTTATTTTACTACCACATAATGTTGGCTTTGATAATAACGACCCTTATTGTTGATTGTGGTGTCAGTCCTCCAGGTTCGGCATCATACCCTTATTTTGTCGCTATACAACTAGCATTTGCCTCTGCTTCATGTTGGTGTATAATGATTTGTGGGTTCTTGGGTTTCAGATTTTGGGAAGATGGTACTTCAAAATCATTATTCTTCATCAGAATTACATCCTTTTTGTCTGGAGCCCTGACTTTTATCATTTCAATTCTCACTTTTGAGGATTGGGTTAAGAATGGGACTATGGACCGTACAAACACGATGGGTCTTTTTATCGTTGCTTATATCTTAAATGCCGTCTTCCTATTTGTGTACATAGTATCCCAGGTTGTCTTAGCACTGGCTGTTTTAAGGAACTATTGGGTCTTGGGTGTGATTGGCCTCAGTGTTGTCTCATTTATAATCGGCCAAGTTTTAGTTTATGCCTTTTCAAAACCAATTTGTGAGGGTGTCAACCACTATTTGGATGGCTTGTTCTTTGGAAGTTTATGTAACTTATTTTCAATTATGATGCTGTATAAGTTCTGGGATATGACCACAGATGATGATTTGGAGTTCAGTATTAGTATAAACAACGATGGTGAAGTTTCATATGAGCAAAAATAGAGAGGAAGCCAGAAAACCACGTATATATAATTAGATGTGTTCAAAGATTCAATTGTATCAGTTTTAATAGAGTTTTTGCTGCGTAGCTACCATACTATAGGGGAATATTATATAAAATCAGCTAATTGTTGATTCAAATCTATTTAGTTAAAATCTCATGAATGTATTTGGAAGTTGCAATTGCTTCTTCTTCAACATAACGTCTCCCAACTAAAGTGACACCCACAGGCATACCTTCAATTTCTTCATACAACCCATATTCATATTCTTCATATTGATTTCGTGGAACATAATTGACATCTTTTTTATCAGTAGAATTTGAAAAGATACCGGATGGGAATGTAACTGCAGTAAAATCCATAATGTTCCATAAGGAGGTATACCCCCAATATTTCACCGTTGATGGTTTTGGAGCATAACCGACATAAGTTGGAGCAATTACAAAATCAACTTTTCTTTCGTTGAATAGATCCAGATATTCTTGACGTAATTCTTCTCTGGTATTCCAATATTGTTCATATTCGACCACCGATGGACCATTATCAGCTTTACCAAGTTTTAAGTAGTGTTCTGATAATGGAGCCAACGGTTCTCCAGATTGGGCAAGTCTTGATTTAGAAGCATGGTTAGAATCTGCATTATAAAGGACATTACAAACCTCAACAGCCTCGTATACCCTATGTGGTTCCCATTCTATAACAGTGATACCTTCAGCTTTCAATTTCTCAGCAATGACGTTCATAGCTCTCAAGACTGGTGGGTGTGGCTTAACAACCCCGTCATCATAAACAACTCCAATGGTTAAGTTCTTTTTAACATGTGCCTCTCTCCATGGTAATGGGATCAAATATTGATCCTTTTCCCAAGGTTTCTTAGCCAAATATGCCTTCATGAATAATTCTAACCCATCAGCAGAATTCGCCATTGGACCTAAGACACAAGCAATCGCATCCTGGAACTGCTCAGTTGTGGCAGCAATAACACCATCCATGGAGATTCTCTTTGTGGTTGGTTTCAAACCCCAAATGTTGTTGAAAGCAGCAGGAGCACGAATGGAACCACCAATGTCGGAACCAACACCTAGCACAGAACCACCCATCCCAATGAGGGCACCTTCACCAGAGGAAGAGCCACCTGGTGACAAGGAGGTATTGTAAGCGTTGCGACAACGCGGGGTGATGTTGTTGATAGAATCCAAATGCATTAAACACTGTGGTTCGTTGGTTCTTGCATAGAAAACAGCACCAGAATCATAAAGGACTTGTAAAGTAAGGGCAAACTTAGGAGTGACATTGTCCAGCAATGAAACATATGCAGCGTGTGTGACTCTCCCTTCGTAAGCATAGTGCTCTTTCAATGAGATTGGGACACCATGTAATGGACCTACTAATTCACCAGTTTTTTCATAGTAATCATCCAGTTCCTTAGCGCGCTTCAACGCATCATCAAAGAGGGCATCCACAATACAATTGGTCAATTGGTGAGCAATCGTGGCACGTTTGATGAAGGCAGTGATGACTTCCACGGCAGTGAATTCCTTGCTTTTGATTCTTTCAGCAATTTGAGGGGCATCATAGCTTGTTATTTTCAAGGTTTTGGTATCTAGGACTTGTGGAGCAATAGTAGTGGCATTGAAACCAGTGGAGTCTAAATCAGATGGGATCAAAGTCTCTGGAGCGAGGTATTCTTTAGGAATGGCTGCATTCAAAGCATTATTGTATGCTTTAATCTTAGGAACCCATTGTTTATATAACTCTGGGTTGGCCTTGTAGTCTGATGGCCCTGAGAAAAGAGGTCTCTTTGTATGGTCCACTTTGACAGACATTGTTAATGATATTTTTGTGATGGACCATAACTACGAATTCAAATGATGAAGGGAAACCCTACAGCTTTAAATATGGATCTGACTATGAAGAAACCAGTAAAATGACTTCCTTTCGGCTATCGAGTGCCCATTGATATCAGCATCCTTGTCTCCTATCGGTTGTAGGTCAGATAGAATCAATCGTAACAGGTTAAGCGTTAATAAATTCCAAGAAACTATGATCAAATTGATGTCGCTTAAGTACAAAAACGGAAACGGTTATGAGGTGATGGCTTCCCCACTGATAAATTTATAGCTTTCTTATCTGCTTATCAATGGTCAATTTGAGGCACTGCATAATACAGCTTCTTTCATGGAACATTGATTACTAGTAGTTATATGATGAAGATCTCTTCAGTTCAGGATCACAGAGGGTGTTTATTTAATGTGTCTTTTGATTCTTATCATTTGATAAAGTCGCGATACTGGATCTGATCTTGATAATCAATCAAACTGCAGTCATTTCACTCCAAATCTACCACGATACTACTAATTATATCAAAATAGCGTAACATAAAATCCCTAGAATATTCCAATTTTGTCGCTTAACCATCATATACCTAATAACTCACACCAAGAGAAGTGAAAAGTAATGGAGTTTGTAATCAAATTTGATAATCAAAAGCCGGTCCCTCGCAGGATCAACACCCGATCAAGAAAGGGATGTTTTAATTGCCGTAAGAGAAAGAAGAAATGTGATGAGCTTAAGCCATGCTGCTCAACATGTGAGAAGAAAGGTATCCCCTGTGTTTGGCCTGATGATAGACAGAGAAGTCTTCCAGATAACTACGTTGTTCCAAAAACTACAAAGAAGAACAATTTTGTGCTCCAACAGAAGTGTACCCCATACAGTCATCTAGAGAAATCTGCTCATCCTCGCCTCGTGGTGCTAAATGACTCAAAACCTGTTAATGTGTTAAAAGAGGTCAGAACTGATGGATCAGTTGACAAGGATTTCTGTAATGAATTACAAATAATTGTGCGATCACCTTCTCCAGACGATACACTTTCCCTTGATTCTCCTCTACAAACCTTTGTCCCCTTTCATCTCCAAAAAGAGCAACTATATGTTCAAGCTTGTGTCAATGGGTTCATTCGTGTTGTGGGTCCACAACACACACATCCGTTGCTAACAACTAGTGCAACCTTCACTCCTTATGTGATGTGTGATAATCATCTGATGGAGATGGTCTCTGTTGCCTGTGGTGCTTCATTCTTGTCCTTCGAAGACCCAAATTTGAAACCAGTTGCTAAAAGAGCTTATGATGTTGCCGCTAGGGAGCTAAATGAAAGAGTAAAGGAAGAATCTGGATTGTGGTTGTTTGCTGCGTCACAGTTGATGGTTCTATGCTCAAAAAATATCGACATTAGTGTGGATGCAACTGTTCAAAACTTAAATAATACATACTCTCTAATTAAGAGGAAACTGGGAACAATTGAGGATAATTATAACTGCGATAACCTTATGGTGGAATTAGAAAACTCATTAATCCATTTCGAACGTCATCTAAATGTCACTGAAAAAGAGAGTGAACGTATGTTTGTTGAAAGTTTTGTTTACAATTACAGTGTTTCCCTACTGTTCTCCAAACCAGATTCAATGCCCTCCCCATTCGTTGTGTTTAGAGACCTGCGAAAGCTATTGAGAAAACCAATCTTGAGTTGTGATGTCGCATGGATGAACAATCCTGTTGTTGGTGCTGCTTTGGATGCATTTGAATTTGCCGCTAAGGCATCGTATCTTGTTCGTCACATGAACGAACCTTATAGTTTGAAGCAGGCTAAAAGATTGCTAGATAGTGCGATGTATTACCCAGTACCTGTTATACCAGCCTTTGTTTTGTCGAATCCAGAGAAATATGAGAGATTAAAGGATTCGGTAACTATTGCAGAGATAGTCATCAGAGCTTCCTTGATGATTCTTCGGAAGATTATTGACGTTCACCTTGAAGCAGAAGCTTTAGTGATCCAATCAGATGTCAAGTTCATCATCTCAAGACTAAGAAAGATGAAACAATTTGCTAGGGTGAAAGTGATCTCTACATGGGCCTTGTTTGTAACAGGATTCGGTTGTATCACAGAAGATGATAGAGAGTGCATCTTAAAGAACTGTGAGGATGTCAAAGTTTTAACTAGAGGTTACTATATGACTACAGTGGAAAATGCTTTAAAGGCTTCATGGGAAGGAAATGGGCTGGACTCGCTATTTGATGGTGAATTGTTAGGAAGTGTGGTAATGTGATAATGCCAATTTATGTGGTTATATACTTTATTAATTTATTAAATGCTTGCTAGGGTATGCTTAATCATAGAAGATGTCAGAAGTTTGATCGTCACTGTAGACTGTTAGTACTGAATAAGCATAAGGTGACACAATAGCGAAATTAATGCACTAAAAAATTAGCGACTTCAACTCATAGTGAAGGCAGCTACACTGCTGGAACCTAATCAATCTTACTGATCGGTGATTTAGTGTCAATATTACAGTGAATGTGACATTAATCCAGTTGCTTTCCCCGTGATCATAATTTGCGATTCCCGAAAAGGGAAACGCGATAAGACCCTGCAATAAATCTGTTATCAAGATAATCGCCATATCTGTCAAGAATTTCTTGAAGTCCAGGAATGGCGTCTAGACCAATCCATTCCATGTGAATGTGAACACTCATATTTTCATTTCTCTACTATTTCGTCATTGATACTGTGCCTAAGTCCCAACATAAGCGATATTTTGGTATCTTATCGACTTTTTTAACCACAAAGAAAGATGGACGAATTATTCAACCTTAAATACCGAATCTTGATCGAGAAGAGATACATAGTTACAGTTTTCCACTTTGGGCATCGCCTATTTACATCACCAAGACATCAACTCCATCTTGAGACTACTTAAAGACTGGACGATCCGCATCGTTCTTCAACCACAACATGGATAATTCCCAGACTCTCTAGTAACAAAAGAAAACATCACTATGGTTGGTAACATCAACTACGATGCTGTCCCTGGTGACGCCCACTTGGTCGATTTGGATGGTCATATGACTGGTGCTCAACATTCAAAATCTGATTCCCACATTGTTCTTATCCCAACGCCTTCAGATGACCCAGATGATCCACTAAACTGGTCCAGAAAGAGAAAATACCTATCTTTATTTTGTATGGTTCTTTACACTTTTGGTGTAGGTGTTCCTTCTGCTGCTATTTACTCTGTTCTGCCAAATATTGCTGAAAACACTGGTATTACTTTGGGCCAATTGAACGCAGGTACTGGTTACATGTTTTTGTTCTTTGGTATTGGTTGTATGGTATTCCAGCCTTTGGCTTTACAATACGGTAAAAGACCTGTTTATTTGTTCAGTGTTGTTGCCACTTCCTTAGTGTGTGTCTGGGCTCCTTACTGTAAATCAAATTCTGAATGGATTGGTTCTAAGATTCTACAGGGGTTTGTCGGTTCTCCAATTGAATCATTATGTGAGATTTCAGTTTCTGATGTCAGTTTCCAACATCAATTGTCACGTCATATGGCCATCTATGCTGTGTCTTTATTGACCTCTAACTTTATGGCTCCTATGATCGCTGGTTTCATCAATGATGGTATTGGTTGGAAGTGGGTCATGTGGTTATGTTCAGTCTTTGGTGCCGTTGTCTTTGTCTTATTGTTCTTCTTGATGGAAGAAACTAACTATGAAAGAAAATTACAACCAAAGAAACTAGTTGAAACCATTGATGGAATCGGTAAAGACTCTGCTTCTCCAGCTGCTATTGACTTCAACGATGAAGAAAAGAACTTATCAGCAATCAAATCCGCTCAGACCATTCAAGAACATTTACAAGAAAATAATGAACCATTTGAAGATATCACTGCTGAATCATCAGGATCTCCTCCAAAGAAGTTGAAAACTTACAGGGATAAATTATCATTAACTGGAGGGTTCAGATCCAAATTCCTATTACCACATTTCTTCTTAGGTCCAATCAAGATGGCGCAATTCCCTCCGGTTTTATGGGGTGGCTTCATCTATGGTTCCTCACTGGTCTGGTTTAACTTATTAAACGCTACTGAAGCTACTATTCTTGGTGGGAAACCATACCATTTCAAGCCATCAATGACCGGTTTAGCCTATCTTTCACCAACTATCTTCTCCGTTATTATCCAATTTATTAGTGGTAACTCTGCAGATTGGTTGAAAGTGTTCATTGCAAGACGTCGTGGAGGTAAGTCTATTCCAGAAGATAGATTGTGGGCATTGATTGTATACATGGTCCTAGGTCCATTAGCTGCAATTGGATGGGGTGTTGGTGCATACTATGAAAAACATTGGTTCCTATTGGTCTTCTGCATGGGTTTGCTAGGTAGTTTAGGTATCTACGGTGTCATTGGTGGTTGTACCTATGCTTGTGATTGTTATCATGAAATGGAGACGGAAGCAATGGTGGTTGTTATCATGGTTAGAAACTTGATGTCATTTGCCTGCTCATATGGTCTCACAGACTGGGTTGTAAACCTTGGTTACAAACATGCCTTTATTTCCATGGCTTTCATCTTGTTCTTCTGCAATGGTACTTTCATTGTGATGAGATACACCGGTCCATATTGGAGAAACAAGTTAAAAGGTAAATATTGGAAGATGGTTGAGGACAAAAGAAGACTTCTTGCAACCAAATAATTTTCCTTAGAATCTAAAGTATATCATTGATCTTGAACCCCACGTAGACAGAATCAGTATAGAACAATCATTTCTGATATTTGTGGGTACAACCACATAATACTAAGTTGTGGTTGTCTCAAACGCTCAAACGCTCATAACCTCTGATTATGTAATTTAGCACATACAAAAAAAATTCATTACAAGCAGAACAACATAGAAAAACTTAAACGCCTCCAAGAGAACCACATTTACCACCAGTTATACATGAGAGTCGCTCCTGATACACTTTTGAGACTCCAGAAGCAGCCAGAATCGATTAGAAACATTTGCATTCTAGCGCATGTCGATCATGGGAAAACATCGTTAAGTGATTCGTTGTTAGCCAGTAATGGTATCATCTCGCAAAGATTGGCTGGTAAAGTGCGATACTTAGATTCACGTCCAGATGAACAATTGAGAGGTATAACCATGGAGTCTTCTGCTATTTCGTTATATTTCAGAGTTTTGCACAAGAAGGAGGATGGTGAAGTGGAAGCAAAGGAACATCTAATCAATCTGATCGATTCACCTGGTCATATTGATTTCTCATCAGAGGTTTCTACTGCATCTAGATTATGTGATGGTGCTGTTGTTCTTGTTGATGTTGTCGAAGGTGTTTGCTCACAAACTGTTACTGTGTTAAGACAGTGTTGGATTGATAAACTGAAACCAGTACTTGTTTTGAACAAAATTGATAGATTGATTACGGAATTAAGGCTGACACCGGCTGAAGCTTACTTACACTTGACTAAAGTGGTTGAGCAGGTCAATTCCGTTCTAGGTTCCTTCTTCTCTGGTGAGAGAATGCAAGATGATTACAACTGGAGAGAAAATCAAGAAAGGGAAGGCGCTGAAAAGACAGAATACATTGAAAAAGATGATGAAGATTTATATTTTGACCCAGCAAAGAACAATGTGATTTTGGCTTCAGCTATTGATGGTTGGGGGTTCAATATCAGTCAGTTTTCAAGATTCTATGAAACGAAATTAAACATCAAGAGAGAGAACTTACAAAAAGTCTTATGGGGTGATTTCTATCTGGATCCAAAAACCAAGAAGATTATAAATTCCAAGGGTTTGAAAGGTAGAAATCTAAAACCTTTATTCGTTTCGTTGGTACTCGAGAATATTTGGAAGATCTATGAGAACATTGTCATTGAGAAAAATGCAGAAGTTCTGGAGAAGATTGTGAAGGCGTTGAACATCAAGATCTTACCAAGAGATTTAAGATCCAAAGATAACAAGAACTTGTTAAACCAAGTCATGGGCCAATGGCTGCCTGTATCATCAGCTGTATTGCTAACAGTGACTGAGAAACTACCTTCACCACTAATATCACAGGAAGAGAGAATCCCAACTATTCTAGAGTCAGCTCCAAACCATGAACTGATTGATCCAGCATTGAAGGAAGCCATGTTGAAGTGTGATAATAATGGTCCTGTTAGTGCTTATGTTTCTAAGATCCTCTCAATCCCTGAAGAAGAATTGCCAAAGAACACGAGATCAGCGTTAACACAAGACGAAATCATTGAAAGAGGCAAGAAGGCAAGAGAACTAGCTAGAAAGGCTGCTGAGCAAGCCAAAATATTAGAAGGGGATGTTGATGAACTTTCCGCTACAACTGAAGAGTTGAGCATCAAACCTGCCATTGATCCATTCGATCCATTTGAATATGAAGAGGAAGAGGGAGAGGAAGAAGAAGTTGAGCTAGCCAAAGAGGAACTAATTGGCTTTGCAAGAGTGTATTCGGGTACACTGAAGGTTGGACAAGAACTGACAGTCTTAGAGCCAAAATACGATCCAAACAACCCAACTCAACACATTCAAACAGCCACCATCACGGATCTCTATTTACTAATGGGCAAAGAGCTTGTCCCACTAAATGAAGTCCCATCTGGCAACATTGCCGGTATCGGGGGCCTAGCAGGTAAGATTTTGAAGAATGGTACGTTAATTCAGCCAGGGGTCACTGGTGTAAATTTGGCTGGTGTGTCCTTCACCTCGCAACCGATTGTAAGGGTTGCTCTCGAACCTGTAAATCCAACTCAGATGGATCAGTTGGAGCATGGTCTTGAACTTTTAAACAATTCAGATCCTTGTGTTCAGATATTCTTGGAGGATACTGGTGAACATATCCTGGCCACTGCTGGTGAATTACATCTAGAACGCTGTTTGAAAGATTTAAGGGAAAGATTTGCAGGTATTGAGATACAAGCTTCTGAACCTGTTATTCCATACAGAGAGACTTTCATCGAAACTAATGATATGAATCCACCAAAAAGTGAATTAGGGCGTGGTGTCATTGAGTTCACCTTGGGCAACGTCAAAGTCAAATTCAAATCCGTTCCATTACCTAAGGAAGCTATCGAATTTTTGACTGAAAACCAAGCTTCTATTCGTTCTTTGGTGAATACTGTCAAACAGCGCCGTGAAGTCAAAGAAGAAACTGATGCTAGTGAAGAGGACGTCGGTGAAGCAATCGAGGCTACTGCTTCCACAGTTTTAACGGCCGAGGCCTTCACATCTAGACTAAAACAAATTTTGAACTCCGCTGATGAAGCATGGAATGGTTTAACCGAAAGAATTAGCGCTTTTGGGGCTAAGAGAATAGGTCCAAATATCTTGTTTGACACTTCTTCTGCTTCTATTAGAAGATTGTTGAATTCATCAGATGAAAAACTATTTAAATTTGAAAATAGTATAGTGAATGGTTTCCAATTGGCGACTTCTAATGGACCATTAGCTCATGAGCCTGTACAGGGTCTTGCTGTGATTCTAGAAAAAATTGAAGAACTAGAAGATTCAGAGGATATCGTGGCAATCCCTAACTTATCTGGTAGATTAATCACTACTACCAGAGACAATATTCATCAAAGTTTCTTGGATTGGTCACCACGTATCATGTTGGCTACTTACACATGTGACATCCAGGCCTCAGCTGAAGTTTTAGGTAAAGTTTATGCTGTTGTCCAACGTCGTCGAGGTCATATTATCAGTGAAGAAATGAAAGAAGGCACGCCCTTCTTCCAAATTGTTGCAAAGATCCCTGTTGTGGAAGCTTTTGGTTTCTCCGAAGATATAAGAAAGAGAACCTCTGGCGCTGCTCAACCGCAATTAGTCTTTTCTGGTTTCGAAGCCATTGATGAGGATCCATTCTGGGTTCCTACAACAGAAGAGGAGTTAGAACATCAAGGTGAATGGGCAGAACGTGAGAACGTTGCCAGAAAGTACGTAAATAGTATCAGAAAGAGAAAAGGGTTGTTTGTGGAGGAGAAAGTGGTGCAAAACGCTGAGAAACAAAGAACCTTGAAGCGTAATTAGTGGGAATAATGCATAATAGTAGCGTTAAGTGTGATTTATGTCACTATACCTCGGTAATCTTGTAGTTTAACTTTAGTTTATGCGGTGCACTCGAAACTAAGCGCTAAGTGAGCAGTTGGAGCAACTTTAATCAGCGATGGTTTTTGTGTCAACTTGATTTTTTTTGAATAAAAACAATAATAAATTGCACCTATGATCTCACTTATAACCACAAATTGGCCTGTAATGGCCAATTGGAAGTTGGACCTTTAAATAGTTACCGCCAGTTATTTTCCTTTTCAAAGTAATGGATAATCAACCTTTGGAAGAGCGTACCTTCAAGACCAGCATCAAGCGCAAGAACGAGGCTTACGAACTCGCTCTGAAGAGGGTGGTGGAGTTGGCAGGAACTATGGTATCCCCTAACATTGCAGGAACTGCAGAGTTCCAGGCCACCTTACAGATATCGAGGAACTCAGACAAGTTGTTCTTTGAGCAAATGGAGGGTCTCTTGAAGTCGTCGGTGACACCACATGACAAGAGAACTTTTGACTTGGGTAACAACACCAAGTTAACGTTGCGGTATGCTGGCATATCTCGCGATAGTAAAGATGCTAATAGCATTGTGGTCAGTGCTGAAATAACATTATCCAGCTATTCTTTCAAAAGTGGATTCAATGCCGAAGACCTCAAAGAGATCTACAAATATATCCCGGAAAAGAAGACTGGTTCATCAATTAAGGACCTATTTCAACTGTCAACCAAACTGAAAGAAGTTAACCAAGATCCGGTAACCAGAAGCACGAGAAGCACGTCAGAAATGAAGAAGAAAAGATCAAAGAAAGATGGATCGACATCACCATCCTGTCCACAAGTTGAACGAAAAGAGTTTGAAGAAAATCAGCCCTGTTTAATCTGTGAATACTACCAAGTGTTTGGGAAGTATCCAGAGAAGCTATTGAAAGCGTACAATGACTCTTCCATCTTGAAAACTGGAACAAACGTTGGTACACCGCACGACGAGCCATCTTCACCGCCAAAGCCAAAAGAGGACAACAGCCATTCCCGCTTCGAGGAGCCAGTGCGGAAAAAGAGGATTAGAAAGAGAACAAAGACTAGAAACTTCTAGCCTACGAGAAAACATTGCTTTCTATAAGTAATTGTACCTGGACATACTAGAGCAGTAAGGTTCTACGTCCATATCTCAGTCCAGCTCTTCAGTTGTGCTGACTAAAACGTTAGACCCTCCACTTAGCCGCGTCCACCGGGCAAACTATTTCAAGTTTTGAACAGCTGGCGTTCTGAGCTAGACGTCATCAATTGATTTCTGAACCACTAACCAGCATCCTGAGCCATCGATCTGAAATTCAATAGACGCTCCAGTCAGCTCATTCACCAACGCCCTCAAACCGAACCGAGAAGATGCGGCTCAACCCCCAATTTAACTAATGAACAGCAAACGTCGATCACAAAAACCAACTTCCATTGAGTATGTGAAGTTGGTCCAGTAGAATAAAAGTTATTTAATATATCGGCTAATATATTGGTTATTGACATTCGTTTTAGTTATGTAAACTTTTGAACGACAGAACGATCAACCACTAAGTTAGCGCTTCAAATAAGGTTTGCTCATCTTGCTTGTTCATACCAGATCGTCGATTTCGCGAAATTACTTGCATACTTTTTTCGCGACTTTCCCCACATTAGGTCTGAACCAACCTCTTTCAAGACAAATTACTGACAGATTAGTGGCTACCTTTTGCATAAACATGCATATTGTTGCATAGTACCTGTTCCTCGCTGATCTGGTCCTTGATCGAATATGGAACAAAACCAACCACAGAATTGTACACCATAACAGAACATCAACAGTGCTGCTAAGACTTCTGAGATCACCTGTGCTTTAGTGGGTTTTTCCAGCCCCCTCTGTTTCCATTTTGAGAAAGGCAACCACCAGATGAGGTAACTCTTGAACGGGTTTCACCTGAAACAGTTTAAACCTGCCACTAATGTACCAGGGAATAGCTTGAGTTGAAAGGGCACCAGCTCCGTCACTAATTATAAATACACCAGTTTTCGCAAACCCAATTCAAAAGCATCTATTTTTAAATTACCAGTACTCAAATCTATAACTATACAAAGTTTAATATCAAGAAGAATCAGCAAAAGAATTCAGTCTTCCGTCCAACTTTAGTCACTCTTTTAATTTCAAAGCACTTTTAACTACCTCCCAACTATTGTCTTTCATTTTTGGTGCTCAAAATCCAACTGTTTTACACTCATTTACTTTACTTTACTTCATATACTCCAACTCTTTCTTACTGTTCTTCTTGATTGCAACGTTTAGACCATCAAGAATAATACCATAAACTCAAAGAAATCTTAATTATCAAATCAATCAATTGTTATAACCATCAAAAAAAAAGATGTTGTTCGTTAAGTGTTTATCATCATTAGCTTTATTGGCTCTAGCTGCAGCTGTTCCGGTCCCATTTCCAAAGGCTGATAATGCTTACTCTTATAGTGTTGTCAACTTTGATGGCTCAAACCAAAAAGCTACATCCTCAGTTATCGCTTCCACTGGTGTCTCCACTATTACTCAATCAACTACTACTCTAGTTATTCCATACACTGCTTATTCAACTACCACTATTCCAGGACAACAGGAAACTGTTTGGGTCACTGCTACTGATGATGATGTTGCCGCCACTACGGTCGCAGCCCTTCCAACCACTTCAACTAGTTCTAGTTCTGCTACTTCTACTGACTCGCCATCAATCACTGATGTACCTGTTCAAAAAGATGTTGCTCAAAGTCAAACTTTGACTGTTATTGATGGTAAGACTTATTTGGTAGAACAATTCACTAGTACTATTAGGCCAGAACAAGTTTTCACTTATTATTCAACATACACTTCAACTTACGGTACTGTTGTCTCTGTCGGTGTGGAACAAATTGAATCTACAAGTACGTCATCAAGTACCCAGGTTGCCACAACTTCTGCTTCTGCTTCTGCTTCAAGTACTCCGGTTGCCGCTTTATTTTCCAGTACTACCATTGCTTCATCCTCACAGCAAACTTCAGTGGCACCAGCTTCCTCTTCAACACAACAAAGATCTGCTGCTCCAGCTTCATCAGTAGGACCATCATCACAAACTGCTGCTCCTTCTTCACAATCTGCAAGTTCTGCAGTCTCATCAAGTTCAGTAGTTCCATCACATTCAGCAGTCCAATCAAGCTCATCATCATCCACTTCTAAGGCTACTTCAGCTGGTCCAGCTTCAACTTCAAAAGCAGCGTCATCCACAATTACCACCGCACCAAATGCTTCCCTATCATCTGCTATTGAATCAGGTACTCCATACACCACCATCACTTCTGATGGTATTTGTGAGATCTATTATGATGATGGTGATGATGATATTTACTACGTCAGTGGCTCAGATGCTATTAGTGCTTCCTCAACCACCACCATCACAAGCATTGTCTACCAAACCGTTACTTTGAACTGAACTCTTAGTTGATCCCTCATTCACTGGTACCAATTTGGTCTCTAGTTTCTTATCCCGCCTTATGACGTAATGACTTGAACCATGGTGGTGAGTTTTACCACTTTTTTATTTGATTGTTATTAAAATCATTTTTGATTAGCACCCTTTTTCTTTGACCCTGGTATAAATAAATGTTATTATACCCATTTTGATGTCTCCAGCTGCTTCTTTTGCTTCTTATGTGTGTGTGTTCTTAGATGAGCCTTCATATATATCTAACCAATAATAATGTACTAAAAAATTATAGAATTTTTTGTTACATCTTTTGTACTATTATCGATCTTACAACCTATCAGATCATCATAATTGTTCTTTTTATTCATAAAATTTACTGTGTCAATTAACCCAAAACTCTCCACTTTCACCACTATCAATTCTTTTACGTACAGCTCTTGTTAATAACATTCCAACTTCATATTTCTCTTTCTGTTTCTGATCTAAAAACTCTTCCAATTTTTCAATTGCATATTTCAATTTTCTTAATTCGGATAAATCAGAAGAAATTCCTGCATTTTCAATCAATTGTCTTAAATAGATGATTTCCTTGTTCAATTTATTAATCTTTTTAGATATTTCATGTTCAGTTTTTTGTAATTCTGAAATTTTGCGAACTTGTAATGAATTTTCATGTTTACCTTTACTTATAAACTTTATTGGTTCCTTTTCACGTATTTTGGTGACTTTTATGTTTGAAGTGAATACTGCTTGGGAAACTGATTTAGGTATATTTGAAATAGAAGAAGGTTTTTCCAAGACCAATTCATTAGTCGTCTCTTCTTCATCTTTGGAGGAATCCATGGAATTATTTGTGGTTGGGGATATTAACGAGGAATTATCAGTTGATATATCATCTGATTCCTCTCCTTTCTTTAGATGAGTTGATGTGGGATTTTTTATAGGACTAGATTGTGTGATTGCTTCAACTTTTCTTAATAAATCATCAATCTCTTGATCCGTTACTATTTCTTCTTCTGTCTTAATAACAGTGGTCCCGGTAGTGGTATCATTGGTTGTGCTGCTCATATTTGAAGTATCAATCAAATCGATTTGTCCAGAGTCCTCATTTGCGTTGGTCATGATTACAATTAAACTTCAAATTTATTTGGTTATATATACTGGACAGAAAACAAAGAGTAAAAAAACTTTTTGGTGTAAACAAACACGAAAATTATCACTAAAATAACACGAAACGCGAATAAAACGCGATTTCATATACACCCATGGTCAGTTTCAATGGGTGCTCAAACATGGCATTGTCCCACAGAGTACACAACAACCCAGCGATATAACTACTCAAAATAAAACTGAAGCAAAGTAAAACAATTGAGTGTCTTAGTTTCTTCCTCCTGTTCTGTATAAATTAACGACGGTGACACTCTGCCAAAACAAGCACGGGTCAATGGAATATCTGCAACCTTATTGGACAAAAGAAAAAAATAGTCTGCCATATTACATAGTGTCACTAACCCAACCGACGCCAAAAGAGGAAATAAGGGATTTTTCGGCAAAGTTCAAACATATGAAATCAGAGTAATATTCAGGTTTTAACGAGTGCAAGTCGAGTGGATTCTCCTTCGCATATACAAATATGTCTGCAGCTTCTCATGTTTACCAGTTCTCTCATTCGCCTGTTCATTCCCATTGTTTCTCCCAAGATCGCTCAATTTTAGCCATTACAAAAGATTCTAATGTTGAGATATATAACGTTACAAATCCTTCAAGACCTCAATTGATTGCCACTTTAGCTGATCATGATAAAACTGTCACTGCAGTTGATATTTCTATCCATGGTCGTATTGTCACTTGTTCTCAGGATAGAAATGCCATTGTTTGGGAGCCTTTATCAGATGGTTCTTATAAGCCAACTTTAGTCTTGTTAAGAATTAATAGAGCTGCAACCTGTGTTAAATGGTCTCCAAATGGGTTTAAATTCGCTGTTGGTTCTGGGGCAAGAATCATTGCTGTCTGTTATTTTGAGCAAGAAAATGATTGGTGGATTTCTAAGCATATTAAAAAGCCAATTAGATCTACAATCTTGTCAATTTCATGGCATCCAAATAACGTTCTATTAGCTTCAGGTTCAACCGATGGTCATGCTAGAGTATTTTCAGGTTATATCAAAGGTATTGATTCTAAACCAGAAGCTACATTGTGGGGTGAAAAATTACCATTTAATACACTATGTGGTGACTTCATTAGTTCTAATGGCGGTTGGATCCATGGCGTTTCATTCTCACCAAGTGGGGATGTCTTGGGTTATGTATCTCATGATTCATCAGTCTCAGTTGTTTATCCAAATGGTGCTGACCAACCTCCAAGATCAATCTTGTCAATATCAACCTCATTCTTACCTTTCACTTCATTGATCTTTAAAGATGAAAATACTATAATTGCAGCTGGTCATAATTGTCATCCAGTTGTATTTCAAGGTGATGAATCAAATTGGGTTGAATCTTATTCAATTGATGACCCAAATGAAAACTTGGCTGAAGAAAGTGGTGAAACTTCAGCTTTGAATATGTTCAAGCAGTTGGATTTAAAGGGTAAAGTTACTTCTAAAAATGCATCAAATTTGAAGACAATCCATCAAAACACGATCACTCAATTAAGAATTTTCGAAGAATCGAATGGTCAAGTTAGTAAATTCTCATCAAGTGGTATTGATGGTAGAATTGTGATTTTCAAAGCTTAAAGTAACCACACTAAAAAAAAATAAGTCACCAATTTTAAATCAACCAATAAAACTCTGTGTAGATTCTTGTAACGAATCAACTGAATGTGGTTCGACACCGCCTTCCTGTTGTAAGAATAAAGAATAAACAGCAGCTTTGAATAAGGTGAATACCAGTGCAATTTTACTTTCAATAACGCGTAGATTCTCCAATAGTTGAGGTGTAGGAACGTTGATTAGTTTGTCTATTGAGTTTGATAGTTTATTCAATCTGATAGCCAATTGTTGATACTGTTGAAGAATCTTTAATTCCAATTCCGATAATTGTTGTGATTGTGTGAAATCTGTTGACAGGATCTCTGACATTGTCTTTTGTGCTGTTTTATTTTTGTCTTTAAGGATACGTGTAATTATGACTTTCTAAATACACTTCCTCCTACTCAGAGTGTACAATTCAACAATAATAAAGTAACAACCTCTTTTGATTGTTTCTACCAAACACGTTAAATTCATTAAAAATTCCACAATAGGAATAATTCGCGACAATGAAAAGCGTATAAGCAAACAAGCTGAAATTCCATTCAAAATTGCACTAACAAAAACCACGTTAGACTCATAAAGAGTTTGGCAATTATAAACGTATCTTAAATCACAATCACTCCAATGCCAAAGATTGAAGCATACGACGTCAGAGATCCTTTGGCTCAACCTGCTCCCGCAAATGCCAAGAAGACAAGAAGAGTGTTAAGAAAGAAGCCTCCTGAGCCAAAACCATACAAGAAATATGCCTGGTTAGCTGGTCATGGATTAACATTGGTCTTTGGAACAATTTATGCTGGGTTTTATTCGACAAAATGGTTTCATAGTTGGTATTGGATACCATTGATCGCTTATAGGTTAGCCTTTATTGGTGTCATTACTAGTTATTCCGTTACAGTCTTGACTACTTTTGGTTTCAATTTACCAGATTATTCAACGTTATTTGCTACTGAAAATTTCCAAAGTTTGTTATTAGCTGGCGTTTGGTTACTATTAAGAAACTCTATATTCAAACTTATCCCATATCATATCATTGCCCTATTACAATTAGGTTCAGAATTCAATGTTAAACCAATCTTGAATTTAGAAACTCAATTAAGTGATATAATTGCAGTTTCTGAGATTTTAGTCATTTTTGCTCTTCTGTTTGACACTTTGTTATTCAGAGGTACCTCAGGTTTTGCATTGGTTATTTATTTGTCCTTTTATTGGCTAAGAGTCAATTTCTCACCATATACTCAATATTATATCTTGAAGATTGTTCATCTAATTGATGAAAAGATTATAGTTAAACAGAAGCCAGAGATTCGGGCAAAATGGCAAAAAGTTAAAGATTTTATTGAATTTAGAAGAGTTCAAAATAAAGAAGCTTTGGAAAGACGTAACATTGAATTACCAGAAACTTATAAGGCAAAACCTCCAAAGGGACCTTCAAAAGATACATCCAAGAGTGGGAAATCAATTGGTACTGCTCAAAATTTCCAAGCTTATGGTGCTGATCCAAATAAAGAAAAGCCAAATAATGAAGGTGTTCATGTTTCTTCAACTTCAGAGGCTTCTTTATATAGGGCTGATAACACTAAAAAGGCTCCAGCTGGGTTGGGTAAAAATGATCACCAAACTTATGATAAGAACTTTAATGCTGGCTTCACAGGGGCCATATCGGCTGCAAGTGCTGGATATTCTACAGGTATTAAATCAGTTACTGCTAGAGCTGGTTTAGAATCCACTTTTAGGAAACGTCAAGATGAATCAATAGATAATTTATCACAGGATGAACAATCACAATCACAGCCAATATCCGCAGCAGCTTCACAAAAACAATTACAGACAAAATCACCAGTTGTTAAAACAACCTCTAATGGTAATGAACTTGTCACACCGCCAACTGGTCATACTTCAAAACCATCACCACCTAAAGTTTCATCATATGAGAAAGCTGGTGAAATCATTACACAACCTCAAAATAACGTTCAGCTTGTTGCCCAGGAGTTGAATGACAAAGTGGACAAAGATGAATATAGTAAATTAAAAGAGATTCAACAAAGAGCAAGAAATGAAATCTCACAAACTCAAGGAAACGAATTTTGATTGAATTTAATGGTTTTTTTGGTTTTTTTGTATAATACACAGATAGTTCTCTGCAGTGTGTAAGACGAGCTACGATTAAAAAAAAATACTTTAAACAAGAATATTTATTGGAAGCGTTGCAAATATTGAACTATTACTGATTAGTATGAACCAAAGTATAACAATCAAATGAGCAATTGTAATGTTTTATCAGATATTGAGCTTTTGGTAATATTGTTATCTTCATGAAATTTTTGGTTCAGAAGCAGAACTGAATAGTTTGTATCATCATAAAAACATCAAAGTTGCCATTTCCATAGTAAAGAATCGACACTTACTTTATTAATGAATCACCACACGGATCATTGTGATTTTGACATTAAATAATTCAATTTTGCTGTTCATTTGTTAGTAATCGTTAAACCCATCGAACAAAGAGTCCTTAAAATCCAATTGTAACAAAAGATCAGATGGTGATGCATGTTTTTATCCATGGCACACAGAATTATTCACCGGGACAAAGATGTGAAAATTTCATCAGGAAAAGACACTAAAAGGGAAATTAGGAATTGTTCATTGATAAAACATACTGAAAATTAGTTAGTAAAACTTTCTAGTTTTAATGAATGATGCAATCACTAACCAATCTCTCAACGTCATAAACGAAGAATTCCTAATTATTTTTGTGTCCTGCATATACTTCCTCAGTCAATGATAAAATAGTTTTATAATCATTGAGAGAGATTGGATTTGAAATTGTCCTAATGAACATACCTTTACTGCTTCTCTTACTCTTACTCTTCTTGATTGACAGTTATTAAAGAGGTTTTAATTAAAAGAATGAAAATTTTTTGAAATTTACCAACATTTTTTTGCAAGCTTATTGTGAGGAGGGTAACCCGTAGCATCTCCAATTAGGGCTACTAAGCCATACGCTGTGAAGCAATTAAGCAATAAGCTATAAGGCGGTAATAGAGAGTATTCACATGATAACTAGTATTAGCTATCTAATTTAGCTATCTAAAGACAGTAAAAGAATACAATTGTTGACTAATGTCCCCGATACTAAACTTATTGTTCAAACTCCAAAATCTACAACTCCAATCGTTATACAATGTACATTAATGATCAAATTATAATCTAATCAGAAGCGGTAGCACGGGTGTAGATTAATTGAGATGAGTGTTTTGAGATAACTTTAATGGCACCTTCACGTTCTAATTGTTGAATGGCAACACGAGCAACTGAACCACCAATTTTTAATCTATCAACTAAAGTGGAGACTGAGATGTATCTGAAAGTTGGGACTTCCTTAATGATTCTGTCATATTTGTCTTGATCTAAGATAACAGCGTGTTGAGCTCTATCTTTAACTCTACCTTTGGACCACTTCTTTTTGGATTTCTTACCACCGGCCATGGCGGCAGCAGCTTTGGCAGCTTTAGATTGTTGAACTTTTGGAGCCACTAGAAGACACTGTTAGTATTCATTCTTCACTTTAAGGTGTATGTCTGAACTAAAGATGGTTTAGTTATATTCTGTAACTTTGGACCTTTGAATATCTGCTTTAATCAATTATTGTTTTATGGGTTACTGGATATATGACACTATTTGATATTGTTGGTACACTGGTTTAGTTGATATACGCATCATTCTAATATCACTCTTTCACTCTTTGTTTAACTGATTTGAAAATTTTCTTCAAATGTGATAACTTCCCTGGACTCATGAAATAGTGTACTGGTAACTTCAGACTGAAACATCCCATAAATCTCAAACTCCTTTACACAATAACAACCAATAATCTATGTTCCTGACACACTTTTCCAGTCTCTTTTGTAAACCTACTTTTTGCTTGTTGCTGTGAATTTGAAACTATTAAAGTGTAACTCTTTAAAACAAGAAAATTTGTTTTTCATTCATCATCCTCAAACTGTGCGCAAACCGTGAAACCTGGCTGTAAAGGGTAACTTTCGCGGAGAATATAATATTTAAAAGGGGAGAGTAGGAAAAAAAAAGAGTTGCCTGACAAATATTGACGTGTCAATAAGCATGGGAAAAGAAAGAGAAAAAAGTTCTTACATCCAAACACCACCGAGGTGAGAATAAGTGGATCATTCGCGGAAGAGAACCCTCAGTTTAGCCACGTGACTATTGTCTGGTTTAGATACTTTTTCATTTGCGAAGCCCTCTTATCGACACATGCGCGAAATGGCAGCTTTTTACTACCAATTTTTTAGGAAATGAAAACAAACCCCAAAAGAACCAAAACCCAAAGAATAACACTCCACTTTGTGCTCTGATATTTCCAATTACTTCTTTACTCACTGTTTGATTGATTTTGTGAGCTGCTACTATTTCTCATCTTAAAAAACTGTGGCTACTTTTACCTACCGAAATACTGCCATAACGAAGTTATAATAAGAGAGAATTAAGCAATGTCAGGTAAACGTACAGCTGATAGTCAAGTTACTAGAGAGAACTTACATGAGTTTGAGAATGAAGATGATGAAACTCCTCTTCAGCCAAATAGAGCTTCTGCTGATGTTCTTTCCAAAAGGAAGATTTTGAAACCAAGGGGTAGATTAGCTGGCAGAGCTGGCTCAGGTGCTTCATCGTCATCAACAACAACTGGTGCTTCATCAGCCTCATCTGGATTTAATTTCAAATTTGGCCAATCCACAGCCTCGACAAATGGTTCTAATGATAAACCTTCCAATCCATTTGCTGGTTTTGGCACCTCGGGAACTTCCAACACCATTTCAAATGATAAACCTGCCTTTTCGTTTGGTACTACAACATCCCCATCTTTTAAAGCTCCAGAAGTACAAAGCTCAGAATCCAAACCTCAGGCTATCTTTTCATTCATTAATAATGAGGATAAAACCGCTAACAGCACTTCATTAGTTTCCACTAAAGATATTGATAAACCTAGCAAGATTAAAGCCCTAAATGATACATTTTATGATAAGATTACACAAGAGAGAAATACAAACCCAGTATCCAATTTCACTCCAATTTTACGTAAATATATTGATTATTATGACAGAATTGAGAATGATCTTGAAATCCCAGATGCTGATCAAGAAGACGAACATAAAGAAACAAAGGCACTACCTGCTCCAGAAGCTAAACCAACTTTTAACTTTGGTTCAATTTCCAACCCTACATTTACCCTGCAATCTACCACTAGCATATCATCTTCTGCTCCTGCAGCTACTCCTTCTGCTGCTCCTGCCCCTGCATCTGCATCTGCATCTGCCTTCTCATTTGGCCAACAAAAGACACAAGAATCAAAAATTGAGGGGGGAAAAAAGGAAGAATCAGAAGTTATAGACGTTGACTCAGAAGAAAGTGATGATAGTATTAAGATTGAAGGTCCAACTTTCAACGTTGATAAGCCAATCTCCACTTCTGATGGTGTTTTCAAATTAAGCAAAGATGCTCCAAAAGTCTCGGCTCCATCAAGCACTGGTCCTACTTTTTCATTCACCTCAACTGCTTCAAAGAACTATGATTCGCCATTTAAATTGAAACCTGTTACACAAAAAGAGAATGTAAATGAAGAATCAAAGACAGAGAAGAAGAATTTAAGTTTGAAAGGCTCATCATCAAATAATTTCACATGGTCACCTGGTAAACCAATCAATTTGACTCCAGGTGAAGAAAAGCCAGCTGCTTCATTTACATTTGGTCAAAAAGTTGAGCAAAGGAAGATAGAAGAGGAAAAGCCTGTTATACCTGCCTTCTCGTTTGGTAATACTTCTACTCAAAATGATTCATTAGTCTCTAAGCCCACATTTTCATTCGGTTCCACAACATCTACAACTGATCAAAAAAAGCCAGCTTTCAATTTTGGTGCTTCAACAACCACTTCCACTGATACCTCTAAACCAGTATTTTCCTTTGGTACAACTCCATCAACAGATACCACAGATAAACCAAAATTCTCATTTGGTCAAAATTCCAACACTAATACAACTGCTTTTGGCTCCAATTCAACCGGCACCACTTTTGGGTCTGGCTCTCAATTCTCTTTCAACTTTAGCAGACCAACCAATGGTGACTCATCCGCTACAGCGACTGCTACCACTACTGCTACAAATTCCCTCTCAACTTCAGCCACAGAATCGAAGAATGATGATGACGATGAAAAAGTTGAGGAAATAGAAGTTAAAGGAGATTTCAAAGTTGCTGAATTAACTGAAAAGATTGAGGAAAAAACAGGTGAAGAAGATGAAGAATTGTTATATACAAAGAGATCCAAGATTCAACTTTTTAATACAGAGACTAAAACTTATGATTCAAAAGGTCTGGGTGACTTAAAAGTGTTAAAACATAAGGAAACTAAAAAATCAAGAATTTTGGTTCGTGCCGATGGTTCAAACAGAGTCATTTTAAACGTCGCCGTGGTGAAAGATTTTAAATATGAAACAATAGGGAAGGGCAATTTAGTTAGAATACCTGCAGCTGTTGATAATAAGATTGAAACATACCTTGCACAAGTTAAGACTCCAGAAGATGGTAAAAATCTATTGACAGCTTTAAAAGATGCCCAATCGGCTTTAGAATAATGGAGCAAAGAAAACAGAGTAATCAATTGTTATAGTTTTGTTATATTAATACCCATAACCTCAAAGGAAATGCCCGATAATATCATCGTGAAGTATACATGTAGAAACCCCATTCTAATTAATTAGAAACTCTTATTTTATCATAAATGGTATATATCATTTGTATCGTTTATTGTTTCTTTAAAACCAATCTAACATTTTTCATGAATTCATATTCATCATCAACATCCAAGTATCTCCACCAATTATTCTCATTTTTCCCATTTAATTTTAATAATGCATCCCAACCAATAACATCCAAGATTTCCGCCTTATCACCATATAATTTATACCCAATCTTGTCGAATAGTCCCAGTATACATCTCCACAAGACTGAATCGCCTTCGAATATATAAACATCGATTATTAATGAACAGACATCAATGTTTAATAAATTTGAAAAAATTGGTTTTAACAATGGGATTAAGTAATCATTTGGGTTTATTCGTTGAACTTTATGAAAATGTTCATATAATCTTG
Organism: Taiozyma yuanshanica; assembly: GCA_030569295.1. Classification (NCBI taxonomy): domain Eukaryota; kingdom Fungi; phylum Ascomycota; class Saccharomycetes; order Phaffomycetales; family Wickerhamomycetaceae; genus Taiozyma; species Taiozyma yuanshanica. Next base: position 17,430 of record JAJMKP010000035.1, on the reverse strand, counting down.
GATTCAATTTAGCAAAAGTTCTTAAAAATGATTGAGATTCTTGCTCAAATTGTTGTCTTTCATTATTATAAATAATTTTTAACAAATGTCTTTGTAACAAACCCGTCAATATAAGCATTGTTTGTTCAATATTTAAAACATTGTAATATATAACTGCAGCTAATGTACTCAACCCCTTTTCATATCTCTTGTATTGTGAAAACATTACCAAAATCAATTGCAAATCCTGGAAATGTTCATTTTGGAAAATGCCTAGATCAGGAAATGTCTTATTGATATCTTGATTGATTTGTTTCAGGATTGGATCATTGTCACTAATAAGTTTCAACGATTTCAATCTAATTGATCTAAGGGTATTTGAATCCAAGAATCTATTGGTAATTACTTTGAGCCAGACAGATCTTCTCAGTTTTGCGGGAACACCTCTCCACCATAATTCTCTTGTTGAACTTTGTTGGATCTTTTGTTGGAAATTTGGCATTATTTCCTTTTCCCATATTAATGAATCCCTTTCTAATCTTTTATTTCTTTCTTTAATCTCCTTTAATTTGATCTTTTCTAATTTCAATTCTGTCTTTATTGCTTGTGACTTGAATTCTTTCATTTGACGTAAATGTTCTATAGCCTCTTTTTTATCCTTTGGCGGTAGGTAACTTGGTCTAGTTATTGTGATGTATTTCTCTTTCAAATGACTAATTGGTAAATTCCCATCTAAACTCATTGTTCGATCAAATTTCTCAATAATGTCACGTCTCATTTGTGATTCCTGGACAGCTAAGATGGCTTTGCTCTGTGTGAACTCATAAGTTAATCTCTTTGCATCTCTTGTTAAGATATCAACATCTGAAAGGATGGAATCCCGGTCGTTTTTGGGATTATAACTCATTAAAGAAGATTGACCGGTACTTTCCGATGTAAATGATGCTAGTTTTGGTGGAATTGGTTTTTGACGAGTAGATAATTGTGCTAATGATTGTGATAATGGAACATCGAAGATGATCATGGAGTCATCAATTTCATCATCTGAGTTTTCAATATTACTGAATTGTTCAAGGTCTTCTTTTTTCAAATCTCTATGTGCCTTTAATTTTTTTGATGGAGAATAACTTAAACGTGGTTCAGATTTAGAAGTTTCCAATTTCTTTGGTGTACTCTTGAAGGATCTTGCCAAAGTGGTTTGTCTATTGATTTGATCATGTGAATGATTATTGATCAATGATTGAGTGGATCTATTGTTTGAGAATGAATCTGTTGAATTGACGTATTGAATACTCTTGTTCTTTCTGTATAAATAGTTTAATGAAGAGTGTGCCGGGTAGTGTTTTTCATTGGAGACCAGTTCCGCAACATTATCAATTGCAATATCATCAAAGGAGTCATCTATTTCCACAGACGGGTTCATAATGTATTTATATTTTACCTTTCAAGATGTTGAATTCTTTGAGATGTCGAATCAGACCGCAACTTGAGGGTTGAACAAGGAAGAATTGGAGTGATGAACCAAAAAAAAAGAAAAAAAACGAACGTAATTTTGAACAAACCTGGTGACGATGAGCAGCGAAAGAGGAAACGAGCGAACACAGCTAGCAAACCCCACCAATAGATCTCAGTTAAACCTGATAAAAAAAAAGTAGTGTAGACAAAATGAATTGAACCCACCGTTTTTTGTTGCTTTGTTTTAGGGTTCTATTTTGGTTTTTCTTTCTTTTTGAGACTTTGTTAGGCGAAAGACCCAATAGGGAAATATTCGCCTAATAGGCCCAAGACGCGTTAAAAAAACCACAAAAAAAAAAGTTGACGCGTCGAATTTTTAGTGGGAATTTAAGAGATTTTAGTCGGATTTTGGATTTTAAGTGGGTTTAATTTTAGTGAATTGGATACTCAAAAGCAAGGGCATTCGATGATGGTAAAAGGGAGAGGGGGAAGACATGGGGAGTAAGGTTTTCGTTACTAGCAAGAAGCTGCCTAAAAATGGAGCCAAACAAAGTTGCAACATATTTATATATATATATGTCAAATCTCAATCTTATATCTCACGTCTCGATTTGCACCGACCAGGGTCAACAAAATTTCTAGTTTTTATATGTACATTAACTTGGTTACATTTTTATATACATCGTATACATAGTTCATTTACCTTTAATCTTTTTGAATGCATTTCCCAAGAACTTTTCGATCCATTCCAGATTGCTTGGATGATCTTTATCCTTTTTATCCTTTGGAGGTTGATCATCTATATTTGTACTCCATGTATTTGTACGTTTAGCAGTAGTATCACCAATTTGCTCAGCTAATGCCTCCAATAATGCGGTCTGGGCATCTGAAGTTGGTCTTGGGATTTTGACTTTATAATTAACGACTAAATCACCCCTGTCTTGAATCCTATTACGTCTTGGAAAGCCCTTACCTGATATCGAGGCTGTTCTACCAGATTCTGTACCGGATGGAACCCTTAGTCTAACACTTGGACCATCAATGGTTGGAACTTCAACAAATCCACCAAGAGCCGCCGTAGTAAATGGAATTTCAGCGTTATAAATCAAATTAGCACCTTTTAATGTAAATCTTGGATCAGGTTTAATTCGGATTCTAATGTTTAAATCACCTTTACGTAAATGGATACCAGGACCTTTAGTAACTCTTGGAGAATCACCATATCCTGCTAATTTCAAGGCTTGGCCATCTAATAAACCTGGGGGTAAATCAACAGTTGTAGATTTAGATTGTTCTTTAACACCTTCACCATGACATGAAGAACAAGCATCCGATGGGTTGATGGTAACACCGGTACCTTCACAACTATGACATGTTGAAGCCATTTGATAACCATTTTGACTATAATGAACTTGAGAACCAGTACCACCACAAGTTGGACATGTCGACTTCTTCTTCCCCGGTTTTAAACCTGTACTATCACAAACATCACATGCGTCTAAAGCAGAGTAACCAACTTTGAAATCCTTAATACCGAAAACAGCTTCCTTTAATGATATTTGTTTTAAAATTTCAATGGAGGAACCTTTAAATTCAGTTGCATAATTTTGAGATCTCCCACCAAATCCAGCACCACCACCGAATAAATCTTCGAAATTGATATTAAACCCACCGAATGGGTTACCTGCTTGACCACCGAATGGATTGCCACCACCAAATCCATTAAACCCACCGAATGGATTACCAGCACCTTGAGAATTACCATTAGAATCAAATGCAGCGGCCCCAAATTGATCATATTGTTCTTTCTTTTCTGGATCGGATAAGATTTCATAAGCACCTTGAATATCATGGAATTTTTTTTCAGCACCTTCTTCCTTGTTAATATCTGGGTGATATTTTTTGGCCAATTTATAATAAGTCTTTTTAATTTCTGATGCAGTAGCATTCCTATCGACACCTAAGGTCTTATAAGGATCATCTATTAACAATTTAGAAGATGCATGAAACGATCTGTTAAAGGGTGGTCTATGTGATAATCTGACTCTTGGAGAAGTGGTTGCACGAGCTCTTGGTATGATCGCAAAAGCTCTTTTTGATATTCTACCTATTTGACATTGTACTCTAGGTATTTGATGAAGTATGGATGGAACAACAACCATTTGTTAAAATAGACTGTTGAACTCTGAGAAAAGATATTAAATATAGGACAAAGATAGAGCTTGACTGAATTTAAGTATAATCTAGTTGACAGTATAGTGAGCCTGTAGATATAATATATTGAATGAAATAAGTTGTAAACAACAAATCTTAATCATAAAACAGAGATGTATTAAAAGAAAGTGTCATAAAAGAAACCAAAACTTTCCCATTAAAATTGAAAAAGCTTCGAGTAAATTCGGAAGAAAATGGTAGGGGCAGTTTCATATATAATATATAATATATATGTACATATATCACGTGACTTGATTATGTCATCCATTGTTCATCTTATAATATGGGCACCAGAGCATGTCTAAGAAGGAGAAATTGCATTGTGTTGATAAGCTGTATGAGGGACCAATTATAACGAATATATCACTTTCCACCATCACGGTTTTTCCATGTTTCATATGATATTCTTTAATTAATTAACAGAATGATTTGATCATATTAATTAATTTATCGATTTAATTATTCAATGAATTGACTTAAAAAGTGATCTACTATTTCGTTAATAAATTGTTGAATATTTTAATTTAGGACTCTATTAATATCGAATCCAATTAGTCCATTATAAAAAGTTTTGAAGGATAATAACCAATAAACGATGTGATCACTGTAGAAAACTGATCTAATTCTAATTTCTGAGTATATACTACAAAGTAAAACCGCTTATCTCTTCCACAAAAAATGAGATTATTATAAAAAGATTGAAAAAAAAAAGTCTTATCACCGTTAAAAATCCTCTCTGTTCAATCCGAGATCAAAATAACCCCATCAAAACTTATATATATATAAAAACCATGCTACTGACCCTTCGTCCAAGTAATCGTCTCAGTACCTCGATATTCAAGTCATTGCGGCTTTATTCTAAAACAACAACAGATTTCAAACTCTTCGAATCCAATGACTTGAACAACCTAATACTGGATCTTCAAACAATTCTTAAAGACACAAAGACAAAAGATCAAGTTGATATTAAAACCACATTAAACTTACTGAGGTTCTATAAATCAGATGAATCACAATGGGCCAAATTTGCATTAAGGGATCCTCAAAGAGCATATACGAGAAATTTAGTCACAAAAATATCGGATTCATCAAATCTTTTAATATTAGTATGGGAGCCAGGTAAACAATCTAAGATACATGACCATCCAGACTCTAATTGTTTTGTTAAAGTGCTGAAAGGGACGATTCATGAGCAAATATATACGAATGGTGATAATGATGATGTATCAGATTTGGCATTAAAAAGATCAACAGAAGTACCTGCAGGTGTTGTTTCCTATATAACTGATAACATTGGATTACACCGAATGGCTAATAAGACTAAAGAAGTGGCAATCACATTACATCTGTATGTTCCTTATTATGAGCATTGCACAATTTATCAAGATGGTCAGAGGTTAAGTGGGACGGATCTTGGCTTTCATAGTGTTGGAGGCAAGGTTATAGAATGAGATCATGATTATATATATGTATATATACCTAGTACTACATATATATATATATATATATATATATATATATATATATATATATTCAGTGTCCTACGAATAGATGATAGATCGTAATTCATTAATAAAACACATTGGCACTAGCAGAAGAATCGTAGGTTCTTGAAGCTCCATAACTCTTTTTAACTTCTTGATCCCTTATAACCAGCGACATAATAGTCAAGACTAAAGAACATTCCGTAATACTATTAATACTATTCTTATCTTGATCATTAGAAACTTCAATTAGTCTAACATCCCCATGTCTATTCATCAATTTTTTCGGGATAGTTGTTGATTCATGATCACTAAACCTAGCCACTGGTGGGAATGATGATAATTGAGCTAAAAAATCATTATTAACTGAATTTATTGATACTGTTGATGGTTGAGAAAGTGGGTCTTGGAAATCCAAATCATCTAATAAACTAGGGGAATCATCCGTTAATATTTGAAGTTTGAAAAACCCAGAACCATAAGTTGATGATGATAACGTTGTTCCTAACCATCTCATTCTTGTATTTCTATATTTTGTATCAAAACATGGGGTCTTTGAACTTGAAATCAAGATAACTTCAAAATTTGATGGATCTAAAGAATCCCCATTTGGGGCAAATCTTAGGTAATATTTAAAAGTCCCATCTCTAAAATATTTAAAATAAACCCGACAATATTCAATCTTTGGATTTTCAACATCATTATCATTCTTATTTTTAAAACATTGTGAATCCAAATTGGGTAAATTATACTTATAAAACAACATTATTGGACTACTTCTCTTGAAAGTTGATAACATTGGGGTGATACATTGAAGTATTGGTACTCCCAACCCTTTTTTCCTTAGTTCTAATGGGACATTCCTACTATATGATTTAAACAACGATAACGATTCTTCAGAGGGGAACACAAAGATTCCCTTTTGAAATAATATAGAAGTGACAGGTAATTGTCTAACTTCATTAAATTCAATAAAATTATGTCCAAGTACTAATTCCACTATTGTATCGGCTATTGATGAATTAGATAATGATCTTTCAAAAGTATTATTTCTTAATAACAAATCTGTCATTGGTCCAGATATATAGTTCCCAGAATCATTGATTAAATTACTAGTACTGGTGGTTAAGGTCTCTTCACTTAGTGATCGTAATAATTCCGGTGGTACTATATCTGTATTCAATAACTGTGATCTTGGTGTATCGGAAGGTGAATTTGTTGATGATCTTCTTATAGATAATGAGTCCTGAATTGATTGTGATTGTGATTGTGATTGTGATTGTGATTGTGATTGTGTGTCATTGGTGGAAGCTCTCCTGCGTTGTGGACGATTTCTTCGAATGAACTGCATTTCTTTGACCACGAAAACCTCTCAAAGACAAAACCTGGTCTTATAAAACACACCCTTTGTCTAATAGATCTTTATCAATTTTAATTCAAAGAATTCAAAGTGAAAGCACAATCTTAGGTCCCAATCTAAAAACGAAAAGTCACGCTCTTTATCACGTGACCTTTTGACTTGTTATTGTTAAGTAAATATAAGAATACAACTAATAACTTGAGTTAACGTTTCGTCAATATAGTTAATTCATCAAGAGAATGCTAATCTACACCAGTTGAAATAGATGAACATCATGATATAATCATAAAAAAAGTTCATAAGTACAAAACCATTATACAGTCAATAAAAAGAAACAAAACGATCACGATGAATCCAGCTCTTGATTCCAGATCAATAATATCCCCATCAAGGGGGGTTTTATTTCTTTTCATGACAGTGGGAAAGAAATTCAAATGGAACCCCAATGCACCAGTGAAAGTTTTGACCAAATTGAGTGAGTTGGGGGGTTTTATTCATGATGGGCCACATGCTAAACTCCCAGCCATTTTCCGTCTATTTAACAAAGTATTCCCATCAAAATTTAATTTAAACCCATCAATCTCTTTAAATTTATCTTGATGAAATTTTTTAATTAAAGTTGACTGATTAGAATTAATCGGTAAGTTTGACTTCTCTTTTGAAAATTTTCTAATTATTGGTGATTTCCCATAATATGGTTGATGTGTATACTGAGAATCACCTTGGTCCTCTTGTTCAACATCATCGTCATCGTCATCGCCATCGTCATCGTCATCGTCATCGTCATCGTCATCGTCATTCGCTTCTTCATCTTCTTCATCGTCATCTCCTTCTCCAGATGATATATCAGAAGTTGCAGAATCTTCATCACTTTCATTAAAATATTTATCCTCATCAATTAAACGGGATAATGGTGTCCCTGTTCTTTGAACATCGATCCCAGTATCAAATGCAAATTTCAAAGCTTCAGCCCTTGGAGACAAATAATCATAATGTTGAGTTGTAGGTATCGTATCTTCAAATCTCAAAATTGATTCATTTTGAGTCTTATATACTGGAGCATCAAATGCTGGGACTGTAGGTTTATGATTTTCCAAGATCCATGGATGATTCAATACTTCATCGGTTCCATATCTTTGATTTGGATCAACGGTTAATAAATGAGAAACTAAATCCTTGGCCTCTTTAGAAACTTCATCCCACCATGGTGATAAAAAAGTATATTCACCCTTGGCAACTTTATGCGTTAATGTCTTAGGGTCAGTATCATAAAATGGCGGGAACCCACATAATAATGTATATAGGACACAACCAATGGCCCACATATCGACCGATTTAGAATAAGCTTCATCTTTAACAATTTCCGGCGCTGTATAAGATGCGGTACCACATGGTGTCTTTGTATTTGAATCCCAAAGGACTTTAGAGAGACCGAAATCTGCCAGTTTGACACAACCAACTGACCCCCCACCAATATTCGGTCTAAAGACCCCTTCATCAATCTTGGAAGCATCATCTGAACGACGACGCTTGGGCCCCTTTGTTGATGGGATGAAATCAATCTGTTCAAACAGTAAATTTTCGGGTTTAATATCCCGATGGACAACGCCAATTTCAGAATGTAAATAATCAATTGCCCTGACAACTTGTATGATGATATGTCTAGATAGTTCTTCTGAAAAATAAGTATATTTCACAATTTGATTAAACAGTTCACCGCCACTAACATATTCGATGATTATAAAAGTATGGGAATCTGTGTTGATATAGTTATAAAGTTTAACCACGTTAGGATGATCTAATCTTCTCATGATACTAATCTCTTTTAAAACCGATTCAATTTGAGATGATGACATTGATCTCTTGTCAATGATCTTAATTGCAACGTTGATACCCAAATCATTATCCAAAGCTTTATAAACTTTTGAAAATGCACCTTCACCTATTTTCTTTAAAATTGTATAACGTGGAGATAATTCTTCAAATTTCGGTAAAGTATTATTATTATTATTATTATTATTACTCTTTGAAATTGTCTCATCAATGTTTAATTCCGATTTGGAACTTGAATGTTTTGACTTTTTAACATTTAATGAGTTTTTACTCCTCATAAAATTCTTCAGGTTCTTTTCAAGTCAGAATTGTTAGTAATTTACTAATTGTAAGACTTTAAAAAAAAAAGGCCGTTATTATTCAAATTGGACTCACGTGAAACATTGGGGTACTTCAGGAAGACTTTTTTTTAACAAGTACCAATAAAATGACGGACTAAGATGGTATAGGTGGAATACACCAAATGAGGTTCAAAGGAGTGGTTGAATTGGTTGTATACTTATGGCAGAAATTGGGAATAAATAAAGGGGGGGGATTTAATTGATTTTAAAATAGTTTCAAAAAGATTGACAGGTTTTATTTCTGTAATAAAAAAACAAAAAAAATCGGTTTTCTATGTCAAATCCAAAATCACTTGATAATAATAAAATAATAATATAATAAAAAAAACAAAAGAATAAGAACAGGCCAATTAATGATTGATAAATAGGAAAGAATTAAAAAATTTCTGAAATTAAAGAAAAAAGGTTTGGTAGTTAAAGTTAAAGTTAAAAAGAATGAGATGATTTTTTAATTAATTTTTAACTTGTGGGCTTTGAAATTGGAAATTGGAAATTGAAATTGAAATTGCAAATTGCAAATTGGAAATTGGAAATTGGAAAATTAAAAATACGAAACAAATTTTTCATACAAAAAACAGAAAACAAAAAAAAAGTCAAACAATGAAAAAAAAAAATAAAATATAAAATGATGTCATGATTACGTAATCACACGCATTATCCTCCCCTCTCCCCTCTCCCCGCTGATTGTTCCGAATTTTACGCCCCCCCCCCTTGTACCTGAATTTACCACACACAAAGAAGGGAGGCGGTTTCTTTTTACCCGAGCAGTGAGCACCCCCTCGCATTACAAAATAGTACATATTATACATTATTATACATATATAACATATAATAACACATATAATAACACATCTATACCACATGGTGCATATACCACATACCACATACCACATACCACATACCACATACCACATACCACATACCACATACCACATACCACCACATGGTGCATGATTAAAATATCCATTCAATTAATTTCAAACAAGTCTATTGCACCACCACCATCACCAACTGCAACTGTTTGTTCATAACTATCACAACAACCAAGAATTCTTCCATTCCCAATTTTATCAAGATCATATTGTAAAATCCTATTTTCATGATAGTAATAAATTTTACCAATCTCTGAACATATTAAATAACCATAATCATCATTTCCATTTCCATTTCCATTTCCATTTCCATTTCCATGGAAAAAACAATTCCCAACTTTATAATCATAATCTATCGTGTCTCTTGGAATTTCCTGTGTCTCTTCTGTAATTGTATTGAAAATCAATGGTGCCCGATTCAACCTATTTATCAATAAAGTATCATCATACCCAGAAATCTTTGTTATTACATTATCCATCTCATTAATCGTTAACAATTTCATTCTAATATCATAATTATAAAGCTTCCCATCGTTTGAACCTGTGGAAATTGTATAATTTGTTGGATTATACGTCAATGTATTGAGTGAATCTTTTGCATCCATAAATGTTTGCGTAGGTTTATAATTATTCGATTGTCTTAAATCATACAAGCATACTTGTCTTTTCTCATCACAAGTGGAAATAACATCATCGTTTAAAGAGACAACATCATTAACCTTGTTGAAATCATAATCCTCAATAATATTAATGGCATTACTATTAATTTGTGGTTTAATCCATCTTATTGGGGTTTGCCGTTTTAAATCAAAAAATTCAATAAAATTTGAACATGTTATGAAATTTGATTTATATGGGAGAAAACAAATTGAATTTATAGTCTTATGAAATTGTGAATCATAATTGAATATTAAATCACAAGTTTGAAAATTATAAAAATGAATCTTATTTTGAAATGTTATGAACCCATATAGTTTTGAATTTTGGAAAGGATTAAGAGTGATCGAAGTTATAGGACTGCCACTTTGTGTATTGACTGTCTTGCGATTCTTTAGCTCCATCCCATATTCCAGTTCCCCTCTCCCGCACTTCTTTGTTTCTGTGTGTTTTTTATGATTATAGCTATAGTACTATACAATAATAACTATAGTACTATACAATAATAAATATTATCCTATTAATTTTATCAATGATTTAAACCGCTTCATCTTCTCCAAAAAATCTCAAAAAGAAAAACGCGAAAAGGATCTTTGTTTAAATAGGCTAACAAAACAGCCTATCCCACATAAACAATTTTAGAGAACAAAAGAGTAAAAACTCTCCCAGATTTTATCAGCAAAAAAAATCATGGTGTTCATTATATTTTTTTGATAGCAGCCGATCACATTATCAACTGAGAAAAGGCAGCACATTATCAAGTTCACACTTTGAAATCTTTCATTTCCCTTGATAACCATATATCCATTCTCTTTAAAAGTGTTCACAAAAATACTCCCAAAATTCCACTCCAATGACGTCATTCTATTAAATCATTATAAGTCGATCTTATCGAGAAGAAATAACAAGTAATTGAACGAGATCTCAGATTCGAGAAACCGAAGATAAGAATAAGGATTTTAAGATCCCTAGGATCATAGAAGAAACAGCTACAGATCTTTCATCAAATGAAACACAAAAGGAATTAATTAAGTATTAAACAATAGCCCGCAAAAATTAATAAAAAGAGCACAAAATTTTTGGTATATGAGATAAAAGAAGGATGAAAGAAAAAATAAAATATGGCTTATATATAATGAATAATGCAATGCAATATATATATTTTAATAATTGACCGCACTGTTATGATTACGACTTGCAGTTCTAATATGACCTCTGTTCGAACTTGCATGGTTTACCATTGTATCATCGTTGAAAGAGTCATGAGTTGGAGAAGACCCATCATTGGAACCTTCGTTTATAGTTTCATCAAAGATCGTATCATCAATCATCTCTTCTTTAGAACGGTGTACTAATTCACCTTCTGAATTGATGAACCCCTTTCTTGAATGTCTAAAGAATTTCCACCATATCAAAAAGGCTATTACACCAATTAATGGGATTCCAACACCAACAACGACACCTATCACTATTTTTTTGTTATGATTTGTTAATCCACTGGATTTTCCACCTGGGTTTATTGACGCACTAGTTGGTGTTGCTGTTGATTGATTACTTGATGTTGAGGTTGATGTGGCTATACCTTGAGATATAACTTTTGTTATTATGATAACATGAGTGACGCCTGAACCATCAACACTTGTACTTGCAGATGTGGTTATATCGGATGAAGATGAAGATGAAGATGAAGTGATAGAGGATGAGGATAAGATGGATGTGGTAGTGATGGTGGAAGATGATAGCATTGAACTTGAGCTTGGAATTGATGAGGATGAATATGGAAATGAATTTGATGATGAGGAGGATAGTATGAAATTAGAGGATGATGATGAAGTTGAAGATGAAGATGAAGATGATGATGATGATGGTGATGATGATGATGATGATGATGATGATGATGATGACGATATACTAGAGAAAAATGATGAAGTTTGAGAGCTACTGAAGGCAAACGATGAAGGTTGGATGAATGAAGAAGAATGTGAGGAGTAAGATGAGGATAATGGTGATGAGGATGGTGATGATGAGGATGAGCTCAAACTTGAGAATGAAACTGGAGTATTCAAACTTGAAAAGCTTGATGAAGAACTTTGCAAACTTGTTGTTGAATTATTAAGCTCTTCTCTTTTATCAATCTGAACGGATTCCCCGGATTTCTTCACTAGATCTTGTATGATACTATCTGTACCTGTTTTAAAATGATCATTACTTCTTTTAACAAAATGATGGTGATGATCTTGGTTAAGCCACAAGAACCCCAAGATACCCAAAGCCATAAGCAATGGCATCGAATAACGAAACATCTTTGCTCTCTCGTATTTGGAAACAATCAATTTTTTACTACTTCTAATAAAAAACCAGTATAAAAATAAAAATTGGATCAATTAAATATTCTTTGGAAACCACCCTCCCCTTTTTTGGAAGAGACAAAAAAAAATTCCAATTAATTAATTGATAGAAAGATCGCAAATTTATTATTAAGGCTAATTTTAGTCACAAACGAGATTTGCAAGTTTTTGAAAAAAAAATTGAAATTAGCCGCAGCAAAAAAAAACACCGGCGGATGTTGTCACGTGATCCGACACAAAAACTTTCCTCGTGTGGTTTAGACAGAAAGTATGACATTATAACATTGAGTTAATAGATAATATACACACACACACACTCTCTCTCTCTCTCTCTCTGACTCCCTCTTCTATAAAACTAGTGGAATATAGTGAGCTACTCCATCAAGAAGTAACCTTAAAAAATAAATATAACCCTCTCTAGACGCTCAATTTCACCTCTTCAGTGGTAATAAACGATTTGAATGGTTCAAGGGCCTTTGCAACATCATTAGCTAAGAATTTCTCAACTTGTTGAGGAGCTCTCCCAACAAAAGTTGATGGGTCTAATAATGAATCCAATTCATCATGAATAGGAGCAAAGAATTTAGTGGTTTTAACCCTTTCAATTAAATCATTATCACCACCTTCCTGTTTAACAACAGCTGCAGCTTGATGGGACAAGACTCTAATTTCTTCATGAACTTCCTGTCTTGAGGCGCCTTTTTCAACCATTGCCATGATGATATTCTCTGTGGCCATGAATGGTAATTCACCTTTAATTCTTCTTTCAATAACTTTTGGATATACAACCAAACCGGAAGTGATATTCAATAAAGTTGATAACAAGATGTCAGTTGTAAGGAAAGCTGAAGGTAATGAAACTCTTCTAATAGCTGAATCATCCAAAGTTCTTTCAAACCATTGCACAGAAGCCGTTTGAACAGCATCGTTGTATAATGAACCTAAATGTCTTGCTAATGAACAAACACGTTCACATCTCATTGGATTACGCTTATAAGCCATTGCTGATGATCCTATTTGTGATTTTTCAAAAGGTTCTTCAACTTCTTTTAAATTTGCCAATAATCTAATATCAGTACCAAATTTATGAGCAGTTGCTGCAAATGATGATAATGGAGCCAGAACATCGATATCTATTTTTCTTGAATAAGTTTGACCAGTCACGGGGTAAACGGTTTCAAAACCTAACAATTCAGTGACTCTTTTATCCAGGGCTTCAACTTTATCATGATCACCATGGAATAAAGCTAAAAATGAAGCTTGGGTACCAGTGGTACCTTTAACACCTCTTAACCCAATATCATTTCTAGCTCTAACAAAATTTCTTAAATCCCATAATAATTCTTGGATCCATAAAGTGGCTCTTTTCCCAACAGTTGTTAATTGAGCTGGTTGGAAATGAGTCCATCCTAATACTGGTAAATCTTTATATTCATGAGCAAATTTACTCAATCTATCAATAACATTGATTAATTTTGGAATCAAAATATCATAAGCATCTCTTAAAAAGATTAAATCGGCATTATCAGTAACAAAACATGAAGTTGCACCTAAATGAATAATACCGGCAGCCTTTGGTGCAGTTTCACCATAAGTATGAACATGAGCCATAACGTCATGTCTAACTTTAGCCTCTTCAATTGAGGCAGCTGAAATTTCTTCATCTGTGATTTCAAGATGGTTACCTAATTGTTCAATTGCTTCTTCAGTAATAACATCAAGACCTAATTCCTTTTCTGCAATGGCTAAATTATACCATAATTTTCTCCATGTGGAAAATCTGTTTCTCAAGGAGAAAATCTTGGACATTTCTTCACTTGCATAACGGGAGGATAATGGTGTTGCGTATTTATCATTGGACATCTTTTTTGCGGTGAGGTTGTTCAAAATTAACTGTTGAAATGTATGATAACTGATAAGATGAAGAATTTATAAATTTTTTTTATATACTTTTAATACTTCAAATTTTATGTCAATTTGTCAAAAAAAAAACATTCAAATTTTGACTCTGCTGAGATGAGATTATGTTTTATATAATCTAAGAATAGTTTTGACAAAGTAAGGTATCCACACAGATATATTAAATAAATGTTGATTCAATGTCTGTAAATTACATAAAATAACCTCAGTAACCACCATTAACCACCAATGACCACGCCTTGTTTTATTTTATTCATTGTCCTTAACACACCACCGTTGAATATCCACTAGTAAAAGAGTGACACGTGCACAAATGGCAGCTGATTATATAATATATTACATAATACATCAACGTTTGTCCAGATGATTACATAATATATTACTAATGCACATAGCAAAGTCCAATAAATAAAAATAAAAAGAAGCGTTCATCGACTCAACCTGGAAAGTTATTTATTTATAATTTAGTTAATCTCATATTAATCAATGAGTTTATATGGTTTAAATGCCCTTGAAACCGACAAAAATAAACAACAAATACCCTCTTACACAAAACAATATCTTGTTCACTTTCCAACTATATTTAAAATCATGGATTAATATTATATTAAAAGAACGTTTGATATACCCTCCAACATCATTTGAGATTAGAAATTCATTTAATTTACAAATCCCATGGCAGAGACATCCTGATTTCAATGTCTGGTGTGATGAGATGTGTGACAACTTGATCAATGATGCCAACGTTTTTCAAAATTGTAAGAGTATAAGTCTTTTGATATATGATACTATTAATGATGATGAAATTGGTAAAATTAAAGAACGATATGTTATAAATATTCAAGAATTTTTCCATAATATTTCCCCGAATATCAATTGGAATTTGAATAAACATGTTGATAAAGAAAATCAAATATCTTGGAATGATATTCATCTTGAACTTCGAGCTAATCTTTATTCCTTGATAACAAAGATAAGATCATTAGAAAAGATACGAATCGAAGGTTTAAAATTCAATATATCTTGTGAAACTATGGGGAATGTTATGAATGATAAAGACTGGGTATTGGATGATAGTACTGATTATCCAAGTGGTACTCTTGTCACAAATCCAAATGATTTGATCCCATTAAGAACTGTTGATGTTGGTCCAATGATTATTCATTCTTCAATTGAGGTTTATAAATGATCTCTACAACGTTATATGGTAATGATGATGACTTTTGATGTAATTAAAAACCCCTATGTATGACTATGGACATGAATATTTAAGAATTAATATGGATTAAAAAAAGCAGTAGAATCATCAAAAAATGGGCATTGGTATTATATTAAAAAAACTTTACTCCAACCCCATCACTCTCTTTAGATTTTCATACATTAAATAACTTATGGAAACAGCGGGACAGACTTTCGCTAAATTTGGTACTAAACCTTTAAACAACCCTGGATAACCTTCCCTAGCAATGGTTTGTACCAGGACATCTTTGAAACCTGTGTATCTATATGGATGAGCAAAAGTCCCCTGTGCTTGTAATCTTGTTCTCAACAAATTAATCGGATAAACAACGGTGGCCCCAACAGTTCCTGAAAATGCCCCCATTGGCAAGACAATTAGGTTACTTAATTGAACATCATCTGGTGAACAACCTTTCTTGACAGCTTCTCTATGAATGAAATATTTCTTCATTGCGGAAAATGTTCCTAAATCTAATGCGGCATATGGGAAAATACCAGTAACACCAACGAAGACACCTCTATAAAATAATCTCAACCCGCCTTCCTTATACATCTGTTTGGCTGTTTCAATTAGCAAGGCATTCCCATGTTTACTATTTTCCAAAGGAGCACATTGAACACGATATTTCAACGTATCTACTGGATAAACGGTAAATTGTGAAACAACCCCACCAACACCACCACAAAAATAGGTTGATAATTTTGATAATTCTGAAGTCTCAGAAACACCTTCAATCTTGGCAAACAATCTTTTAGCAGCTTCAAAAGAACCAAATTTCATTGCTGATTCCGGGAAAACTTTCGCAACATTCAAACCATTACCAACATAAAAGGCCCTTAGCCCACCTTGTCTATATAATGTAGTAGCAGCTTTGACAAGTGGTGATTTAATCTTACTCAATGGAATTTGACCATGTTGTTTAGCTAATTCCTCTTTGCTATTCAAGATAGTTGATGATAAATCTGTTCTAGCGATTAAAAACACTTTAATACGATCAAATGGAGCGGTACATGTTCTCGAAACAACACCACTTAATCCACCAGCTAAGAAAAACCCAACACCTTTTAAGAAATCATTAGAAACCGTGACATCACCTTCGGAATTCCAATTATCCACATCATTATTATTCAAAAATTCATAAGCAGTCCTTAATCTTGATCCATTCATTCTAGGAACGAATAAAAGGAAATCTCTCCATTGTTCATATGTCACATATTTAGAATTTGGTTCATCTTCATCGAAATGTAATAATTTGACAAATTCATCAGCTTCCTGCCTCTGCCTTTGTAAGTTTAAGTAGTGTTTGATATCCACCTGATGGATTTTCCCATCATTATCCTGGTCTAGTTTATTGAATGCATCTTTGATTTGAGTCTCAGCTTTATGGTAGTATTCCTTGAACTCTTGGAAATCTATCACATTGTCATGCTTAGAATCCAGGGTTTCGAATAATTGTCTAATGGCATCTGGAGAATCTTTTAAAGGATGATTTGTCTCTTCATAAGCTCTTAATAAGGTGGGTAGATCCACTTTCCCGTTCTTTTGCAAGTCTATTTTATTAAACAATTTGAGAAGTTTCGAGTCTTCTTCGGACATTCTGTGATTTCCTTTGTATGAATTATCTCAGAAGCGTATTGAAAAGTCCCTTCAAGGTATTTGAGGTCCTAAAAATGGATTTGAGAAAGGCTTTGACTTTGTGCAACTTTTCAACTTATTTTTTTTTCCCC